>RJWT010055894.1:0-10099 GCA_004365215.1 Cuniculus paca
TGTTTTTGTAACAGCAAATACATTATCTTTACAAAGAAAATATTCCTCTAGCAAAGAGTAAAAAAAAGTTACTTCTAAAAAGCCTCAGAAGGAATATATAAGTTTTCAATATGGATAGTCTCTAACTCTAAGAAACTTTAAAGATTATTAAAGCAGCATTTCCCGATCATAAAAGTAACTCCGCAGCTCACCAGGCACTGGCAGAGGATGCTCCTCTAGAACGTGGAGTTCAGCAGCACCAAAAATGACCTGATATTCATGGATACTTTCCACAGCACATACAAAATTCTTTGCCTCCAAACTGGAGAAAACTTCAAAGTGTGGATTACATCAAAATCTCCTACATTCTTCTAGATAAGTACCAACACATAAAATGCCAGGTCAAGTCTTCCTCCCGCTTAGAACTTGTCATAAGCCCTCTTAATAGGAAGTTTATTAGTACTTCTCTTTGCTCCACTGAGTGTATATGCTTATTATTACAACTGTATTCCTATTTTACCTGCTCTAGCAGATTCCCTAGGATGTGAAACCAATTTGATTTATTCTGATATTCCCAGGATCTAATTCAATGTGGTAAATAGTAAATGTTAAATGAAAAAAGATGAAATTGACTTAGCATAATAAGAACTAGTCTTTCAGAAGCTTGATGAGGAAGGACAAAATAATTTGTAAATCCTCAATTATAAACTAATAAAATGATTCAAAACTAAAAATTACCAAGTTATCTTAATATGTAACATTTATTTTCTTTTGCTCTAGCCAATTATGTTTTCATTGCTATCTAACTGATAAATTACATGACTATTATCACATATATACTATTAGTTTTCAGAGCCCCCTAATGTTTATTAACATTTCTTGTTTAAGAGGCAAAATAAGTTGAAAAATATGACCAAGCTATTTTAAAATAGAGTGTTCTACAATGTATAAAGTATTGTCTAAAGACATATGTCTACACTTGGTTGTTACAGTCAGGCCTTAGAATTCAAGTCTCCAGAAACAAAATTTTATAAAAACAGCAATATGAATTTGGATTTGAGAATTACAGCCATAGCTTATCAGTGACACATACTGGATGAATCTTAGGTAAATAGATTTAAGCAACATGCTCACATAGACACCTTTATCATTGAAAATGCCAGTTCTTTTGTTTCAGGAGCATAAACTAATAAATGAAGCCAGTAAAGTAATTGGAAGTAAAATACTGGTTGTGTTCACTTTATGAGTCCCTGTGGGCAGTTCTAATATAAAAGGACTGCCATATGTTAGCCTGTTATTTTGTAGTGAAATAAAGAGAAGATAAAATATGTAGGGAATATCAGTACAAACTAAAAAAGTGTGTGCTTACACAGAAGAAAGGATCTAGCTAATGAAATTAATAACATCATGAAAGGGCAAACTTTATTTTTTTAATTTTAGTTCTGCTTTTGTTTTATGTATGCACAAACATAAATGTATTTATTTATAAATTTACACACATACACACAAACAGTCAAATTAACCCTGTTTAAACTTAGATAGTAAAGGGGTGGGGATTTAGCTCAGTGGCCTGAGCGCCTGCCTGGTAAGCATGAGGTCATGAGTTCAATCCCCAGTGCTGCAAAAAAAAAATAAATAAATAAAAAACAATAAAAATAAAATAAACTTAGAAAGTCACTTATTACAGAAATGGAGAAAAATCAATGAATTCCTTTTCATTGCTTTTGAATTGTGCATATATATATACATATATATACATATTTAAATAGCAGTTCTTATTATTGATTGCTTTCATACATTTCTAATGCTGCATCATAAGAATAGACAATGTACTTATCCCATAGCCAATGTAATACCTATAAAATGAAACTTATTACATTAGACCCCAAAGAAAATATCAATGTGAAAAATAAGTATATAGACTGAATTCTCCAATCAGGACTTAATCTCATAATGAGGACTATCAACCATGTAAACAAAAATGATGTAATGTGTGAGACAGAAAATAGTGGCTCTTACCTCAAGAGGTAAAGGGGGAAACCTTACCGTTTAGTTTAGATTGCAAGTCTCTGCTGGATCTCTATGTTATTTACTCTTAATTTTTTTATTAGTACACTTTGGAGTACATGATATTTACATTCACAGTAGGTACATGCACTTATAGAATAGGTACTTAACATACTTTGTTTCTTCTTATTTTTTTTCACTGAAGAATGCCATAAAATGACAGTATGGATCAAAACTATTCAAAGGATTTTCAATCTTACCATTACTACCATTTTAGACAAAATGACAATTTGCAGTGTGAAGAACATCTTATGCATATTAAGATATGCTGCAATATTTGTAGCCACTACTCACTAGAACGCAGTAGCACCCAAATATTTGTGATGATAAAAAAATGTTTTAATGTTCCATGTTTGAAGAGACAAAATTGCCTGATAACTACTAATTTAAAAGGCACAAAAAAAAGATGTACACACACAGACACACACACACACACACAGACACACAAACATATCTTTTAAGCAAAGGCACCCTGTTATGGTTGATACATTGTGTCACTTTGAGAAGTTTAGAAGTTTAACTGAGAGACTCAGCAGGGAGCCAGGGTTCTTACTTTGTAAATATCCTCATCCTGTGCAAAGGAAGGCAAGGTCATTTTGTGAGTGTTACACCCACCCCTCAGTGGGAGGCGTGTATGATACAAGGGATGGAGAAGAGGTTTGTTTTGCCCTCTTTTGCCCTGGCTGCTGCCTTGAAGTGTTGCCTCGGTGCAATGCCACCTTGCCTTGGAGCCAGCTGATTATGGACTGAAATCTCCAAGAACTGTGAGCTAAATAAACCTTTCCTTGCTTCACTTTGGGTGTTAGGTGTTTTGTCCCAGCAACAAGAGAAAAATAACCAAGACAGAATTTGGTACCAGAGGAGTGGTGTCATTGCTGTCACTGTACCTGACCATGTGGTTCAAGAACCTCTGGGAATGGCTTGTGGGAAGAGTTTGGAAAGGTTCGGAGATGTCACCTGAATGTATAGAGCTAGAACAACTTAGGCTGTTCTGTAGGGGAGATTCTGGTCAGAGATCAGGAGACCAGAAGTCTGAAAGAGAGCCTGACAGTGAAGACTAGGTTCAGGAGGTTTCTGCTGGGAAGAAATGACTGCACTGGGTGTTGGACTTCAGTTGATGTGTACTATGGCTCGGCAGAAAGTTTGTCTGCATTTTGCTCATGTCCAGAGACTGTGCCTGTGAAAAGGTTAAGGATGGTTTGAACTGATTAATCTGGCAGAAGAAATTTCACGGCAGTCAAATGTTGAGGACATGGCATGGCTATTCTTGGGGACTTTTAACCAGATTTATGTCATGAATCAAGAGCAAAGAGTCCAGCAGGGTAATTTAAAATGTTGTGAGTTTGGCCAGAAAGTAAGCTCCCATAAAGCTGTGGACTGTAAAGATAGAGCTGAGACTTTGATTGCTGAAAAGGAACAGAGAAATAGAAAAGATGGTCAGAGGGCAGTGCAAAAAGCAGCAACTCTCAAAACTTCGCAGCTTCCAAACTGCAAAAGTGAAAGATTTTGCTTTGAGGAGAAAACCTCAGAGCACCATGTTCCAAAATGGCAGCAGAGGTTCCAGAATGGTGGTGACATAGAAAAGCTGTTCCTCACAATCAGGTTCAGAGTGCCCAGCAATGCAGGCACTTGATTCCTACAGCCAAGAGAGAGGGAAGCCTGGCTACTGCTCCAGCTAGCAGCAGACCTCAGCATCATCCACGTGGTACTGGTTTTAGGTGTGTTAAGCTGTGTTATAATGTTCAAATTGCAAAATGTTAAGAAAAAGCCTGCCTTTGTATCTGGAGGCTGGTTTAAAGAAATATGTCTGGTTGCCAATTTGATAAGGGATCTATTGTTCTGGTTGATACATTGTGTCAACTTGAGCAGTTTAGAAGTTTAACTGAGAGACTCAGCAGGGAGCCAGGGTTACTTTTAAATATCCTCATCCTGTGCAAAGGAAGGCAAGGAGAGTTTGTGAGTGTTACACTCACCCTTAAGGTTGTGGGGGGTGGCCTGTGTACGACATACGGTATGGAGGAGAGGTTTGTTTTGCACTCTTTTGCTCTGGCTGCTGCCTTGAAGTGTTGCCCCACTGCTATGCCACCCTGCCTTGGAGCCAGCTGATTATGGACTGAAATCTCCAAAAACTGTAAGCTAAATAAACCTTTCCTTGCTTTACTTTGGGTGTCAGGTGTTTTTTCTCAGCAATAAGAGAAAAATAACCAAGACACATGCTAAAAGTAATGTAAGGAACCCTCCCTTCATCCAGAGGATGCCAGAAGGCCAGAGAGATAATGAGTAACTCCTCCCTTCATCCAGAGGGTCTGTGTAGGCTGGTGAGATTGCCAGTGACACAGCAGGGCTCTCGCTGGGCACACAGGATAGAAGGTGGAACTCGTGGCCTGGAAAAGGCCAAAGCAGCAGTAATAATGCCAGCCAAGAGTTGGTAAGTTAGCTGAACCCTCATAGTGCTTGGGCACAAAGACACTCAGACTAGAATTGGGGGGATAGGGCCATGCCCCCTCCCTTTGCCCATAAAAAGTTGGACAGAACTCCAACCACAGAAGACTAAACCCATCTACCCAATAAAGAGGCCAAGCCAGCACAAATCCACATGTGAACTTGGCTAGAGTACACATTTCTGGGATCTGACTTGAACCTAGTACAGAACTGTAGATACTAAAGGAATTTTACTACTTTACCCTTCTCTGTCTGATTGGTTTTTCCTCCTAGTATTCAGTTAGACTGGTGTTTTTGTTTTTCTGTTTGTTAGTTCATTTCTGTTTTTGTTTTCCCTGTTCTATTTCCTATTTTGCCTTTCTTTTCATGCTTGTTTGTTTTACTGTGAATGTAGTTATTTTTGTTTTCCTTTTTTTTTTTTGTCTCTTTCATGACTTAGATCTCTAACCTTTCTTTTGGTTTACTTGTACTCATCCTCTTCCTCCCTTTCAACCTTGCTTGATTTTATAATACTTTCAAGAAAGTAAAAATTGTCTTTTTTCCCTAAGTTTCACATCAATAATACTTCTAGGCTTTATCTTCCAACTCTTACCTCTTGTGCCATACAATTACCCAAAACTTGGATGATCACCCTTTACTTTCTAGTCTTGCTACTAAATTTTACTTGATTCATCTCTCCATTCTATACCCTATTCTGCTTACCAACCCCCACCCTGCAAGAGTGTAAAATCACTCCCCTAAGTGGAAAAAAATCATTGCAAACAAATTACTGGTATACACTGGGTTCTGTTACATAGCTAGAATTTGCTCCTATGGTTAAAGGTATGAGGTTAATAGCTACCACAATTTGTCAGCAGCCAGGCTGTGCTTGAGTCTAACGATATCTCTAATTGTACTACATTAACTGGGGTGTCATACCTATTATAATGTTTTTCTCCACTGTATGACAACACTGTGATTGTAAGAGGTCATAACCATCACCATAGTCCAGTACCAAAGGAATGGGCACTGAGCCAAATAGATACCAATTTCACACTCCTAATATATTAGAAAAGTAGGTTCTCAGGATAGATATAAAGACCAAGAACCATATACAACTAGAAGACATCCAGAGGAACAGAGGCTTCCTAGGGAAACTTTGGTATCAGGGACAAAGTTTACCTAACATAAGAAATCTATAAGCATCAACACAGAAAACAAAATAAAATAAAAATTAGAAAATAAAAAATAAGACAAAGAAGCAAAATAAAACCCCAAATGTCCAGCCCACACAGGACAAGTACAGAACACAAAGAGATAGAATAAATCTAGAGAATGACCATTGGAACTTTCTGAAGTGACAGCAGCTGAAGTGAAAAAAAATGAAAAAGTTTTAGAAAAAATAATCTCTCAGATGCTAAAAGAAATGATGATCAAAATGAAAAACATTAAAGTACACACTGATAAAAAAATAGATAGGCTCAGGAAAATGAAGGAAACTATGAATGCCCAACATAAAAAAGAAAAAGAATCAATGAAACAGAACCAGACAGAAATCCAGGAGATTTAAAACCCCATTGAAACATGACAGATTGAATAAAAGGGATGATAGAATATTAGATCTAGAAGACAGGACTGAAACTTGTGACCACGAAAAGACAACTATCTTAAATATAGCAAGAAACCATGAAAAATCATCCAACAACTACATGATGAGGCAAAGAAGAACATAAGATTGATTGGAGTCATGAAAAAGTTGGAGAGTGAAAGGCACATAAAAACTCTTCATAGAAAAAATGACAGAAAACTTCCTAAACATGGATGAAGAATTTGACATACAAATTTATCAAGCATATACAACCCCAATTACTCATGACCAAAATAAATCTAGACTAACGTATAAAATATTCAAGATTTCAGAAATTCAGCAACAGAACAAGATATTAAAACCAGCTAGAGAAAATAAGTCACCTGTAAAGGAAAAAACATGAGAATCACAGCAGATATAACACAAACCCTCAAATCAAGGAGAGCCTAGAGTGAGGTGTTTCTATCCCTCAAAGAAAATATTCATCCTAGATGGATGTACCCCACAAAACTATCCCTCGAAATCAATGGAGAAATAACATACTTCCATGGCAAAGAACAACTGAAGAACTATATGACCATCAAACCAGCTATTCAAAATGCTCTGAAGGATAAAGAAGAAAGAGAAAATGAAAAGCAAATCACAAGAAAAACAATAGTGATAAGCTACCAGGCAGGGCATGCAATTAAACAGAGGAGAAAGACCAGGAACCAACACCAGGAAAATAACATGAAGATAAGCCAATACAAATCAGTTGTAACCATCAATGTAATGGTCTCAATTCACCCATGTAATGAATCAGAGTAGCATAATGGATTAAGAAACAATAGCTAACAATAAGCTGCATTCAAGAAACACATTTAACTTTCCAAAACTCATATACTAAAAATCAAAGAATAGAAAACAATATTCCATGCCACAGGAACCTAGAACATAACAGGGGTAACTAGTCTATTTGAAGACAAGGTAAACAGTAAGCCAAAACTGATTAGAAGAAACAAAGAAAGTTACTACATACTTATTAAGGGAAAACCCCAAGAGTAATAAATAGCAATCATAAATATATATGCACCAAATACCAATGTATCCAACTACATAAAACAAATGTGAAGAGACATGAAAAATCAAATAAGCACTAACATAATTGTAGTGGGGGACCTTAATACCCCACTCTCACAAACAGACAGACTGACTACACAAAAAAAAAATCAACAAAGAAATGTCAGAATTAAATCAAGCCTGTGAACAAATGATAGATGTCTACAGAGTGTTCCACACCAAAACATCAGAATACACTTTCGTCTTAGTTGCACATGGGACGATCTTCAAAGCAGAGCACATATTAGTGCATAAAACATGCTTAAGTAAATGCAGAGGAATTGAAATCATCCTATTTGTACTATCTGACCATAGCACAATGAAACTGGAAATCAATAAAAAAAGAAATCACAAAAAATACATAAACACACAAATGAAGCAACACCCTTCAGAACAAGCAATGGGTCATACAGGAAATAAAAGACAAAATTAAAAAGTACCTACAATTGTCTTGGTTACTTTTCTCTGGTTGTTGAGATGAAATACCTGACACCAAAATGAAGGGAAGGGAATGTTTATTTCTTACAGTTATGGAGGTTTTAATCCATACTTAGCTTGTTCCAAGGCAGGGTGACATGGCTGAGGGGGGCAGCCGTTCATGATTGCTGCAAGCGGAAAGAGCAAACAACTCAAAAGAGGGAAAAGCAAGTCTCCTTCCTGACCTTACGTTGTATGTCAGCTCCACCCCTGGGCAGGTGCACAACTGCCATCACCATCCAAGCACTAGACAATGAATCAATCACAAATGCTAGATTCAACTGCTTCCATGACTACATGAGGCTTGGGGGGCCACCTAGACACAAACCTAACAACAATTAAATGGTAACACTGGTAACCAATGGTAACATACAGAAACTTATGGGATACAATGAAAGCAGTCCTATGATGGAAATTCATAGCAATGAACTCTCACATTAACAGAACAGAATGAGCTTAAACAAACTAATGTCAAACCTCAAACTACTAGAAAAAGAACAAATCAAATGCACAGCTCATATGAGGGAGGAAATTATAGACATAAAAACAGAAATTAATGCAACTGAGACTAAGTAAGCAACCCAAAGAATCAATGAATCAAAAACTGGTTCTTTAAAAAATGAAGTTGATAAACCATTAGCCAACCTCATCAATAAGAGGAAAGAAAAAACACACTCAAGCAATTAATAATAAAAGGGGGGAAATTACAGTGGATTTTACAAAAATTCAGAAGATCATTGTCTTGGTTACTTTTCTCTCATTACTGGGACAAAACACCTGACACTCAAAGTAAAGCAAGGCAAGGTTTATTTAACTTACAGTTTCAGATTTCAGTCCATAATCAGCTGGCTCCAAGGCAGGGTGGCATAGCACTGGGGCAACACTTCAAGACAGCAGCCAGAGCAAAAGAGGAAAGCAAACCTTTTCTTCCTTATGTTGTGCAAAGCCCACTACCCCTACCCCCTTTCAAGGCGGGTGTAGCATTCACAAAATGTCCTTGCCCTCCTTTGCACAGGATAAGGATATTTACAAAGTAAGAACCCTGGCTCCCTGATGAGTCTGTCAGGTAAACTTCTAAACTACTAAAGTTGACACAATATCAACCATAACAATCATCATTACCTACTTCAAGAACCTGCTGGTCTGATAAGATGGAAAACACTGAAGAAATGGACAGATTTCTAGACCCAATTGAATTTCCAAACTAAATACAGAAGATATCAAAATTCTAAATAACTTGATATCAGCCTATAAAATGGAAAACACAATTAAAAACTCACCAACAAAGAAAAGGTTCTGATAGATTCACTGTTGAATTCTACAAGAAATTTAGACAAGAGCTAATGCCACCAATGCTGAAACTCTTTAAGGAAATTGAAAGGGAAGCAACACTTTCAAAATCATTCCTAAAACATGTATTACCCTGATCCCAAAACCAGAGAAGAACCAAACCAAAAAGAAAATACAGGCCAATCTCACTAATGAACATAGACCCCAAAATCCTCAATAAGACACTGCCAAATGCAATGCAAGAAATGATCAAAAAGATTGTACACCAAGACCAAGTAGGATTCATCACAGAGATGCAGGGATGTTTCAATATATGCAAATCAACAAATGTAATACATTATACTAACTGAACCAAACACAAAATCACCTGCTAATCTCATTTAATACAGAAAAAACATTTGACAGAGTCCAACACCCATTCATGATAAAACCAAATCATGAATCAAAAAACCATAAAGCCATAAATCAAAAAAATTGAATTAGATGGTCTTTACCTCAATCTTACAAAAGTCATCTATGACAAACCAACAGCTAACATTATATTAAGTGGTCAAAATTTGAAAGTTTTCACTCTAAAATCAGAAAAAAGA
The DNA here is from genome assembly GCA_004365215.1 of Cuniculus paca. NCBI lineage: Eukaryota > Metazoa > Chordata > Mammalia > Rodentia > Cuniculidae > Cuniculus > Cuniculus paca. The sequence continues at coordinate 9,511 of RJWT010055894.1, forward strand.
TGAGGATCACTGTCACCATTCCTACTCAATATATTTCTGGAAACACTAGCCAGAGCAATTAGACAAGAAAAAGAAATAAAATTGATAAGGATAGGAGAGGAAGAATAGTTATATTACACATATTTGCATAAGATATGATACACTACATAGAAGACCCCAAAAATTCCATCAAATAACTTGTAAATTTAAAAATTCAAATTCAGTAGTGTAGTGGGATACAAAGTCAACACTCAAAAATCAATAGCATTCTGGTACACAGTAAGAAACTGACAGATAAATTAGGGAAATAACATCCTTTGCAATAACATTCAAGAAATGAAGTACTTATGTATCAATCCAATACAGGAAATAAAAGATCTAAACATTGAAAATTACAGTACTCTGAAAATGGAGATCAAAGAGAATATCAGAAAATGGAAAGACGTCCTTTGCTCATGGATAGGAAGAACCAACATAGTAAAAATGGCCATATTCCCAAAATTGATATACAGATTTAATGCAATCCCAATCAAAATACCATTATCATACCTCACAGAACTATAGAAAATGCTCCTAAAATTCATTTGGAACCAGAAGAGACATAGAAAAG
>RJWT010055895.1:0-10114 GCA_004365215.1 Cuniculus paca
TCTGGGAGAAGTCCACTCTCCTGGCCTTATCCCACAGTGCTGCCTGTGATGCCCAGAGCACTCCAATCTTACAGACACCATTCAGCTCCCTGGGCTGCCTGATGCGTGTGCAGTTGAATCCCTTGGTCCAGCCTTGATGTTCAGCAACAAGCATTAGGGTAGTGGTGGACTGTGCACCTGCATCACCCAAGGAGCCATCAGAAATGTAGAACATTTCTGCATTGGTAGGTGGAGGCTAAGAACTTGCTCACTCCATGCCCTTCACTGCCTCATGGGCAAATCCACACCATGAGGGAATCACTCCATAGGCTTTAGGATCCCTGGCCTGTCTTCTGTACTTGGGTCAGTATGCAGCAAGACCGTGCTGTGAGCCAGGTGCTGTGACTGGCACTGGAATAAAGAAAACAAGGGGCCCCATCCAGTAGGCAAGAGAGGGATGTAGAACAAATTATTTCCTCTACACATAATTCAACTTAGTAACAGAATACTGTGTGATATAGAAATGGTACGGGCTAGTGTTACTTAACCTCCTCTTCAGTCTCCTAAGGAGCTTTGGAAGATAATTTTTCCTAGTCCCACCTCCATGACATTATAACACCACGGATGTGCATATATCTGTTTATGTACTATATACCTGCTGGAGGGGCTATGGGAAAAAGGAAATCTTCTATATTGTTGGTGGAAATGTAAACTAGTATTGCTGCTACAGAAATCAGTATGGAGACTCCTCAAAAAATTAAAACTAGAAATTCCATTCAATTTCCCTTCTAGGTATCTTTCTGAAACACTTAAAGACATCAACTACAGGGATACACATATACTCATGTTTAGCAGCACAAATGTAATGGTTAACTCTTACAAGCAGCCTATATGACCATCAACAGATGAATGGATAAAGAAATTGTGGTATTTATACACCTTAGAGTACTTCTCTGCTATAAAGAAGGATAAATTTGAGTCATTTGCAGGAAAATGAATGCACCTTGAGACCATGTTAAGTGAAATAAATCAGGCACATAGGTTTAAATATCACATAACCTCTCTTGTATGAAAAACCCAAAGAATAAATAATTTAAAGAGCAAAAGAAAAGATAAGCAATAAATAGGGAGATAGATCTTTGGTAAACGGGATGGAGATCTTGAGACGGAGGGTGGGGGGAGAAACGAGAGGAGAAGGGAAATAAAAAGAATTGAGAGGTGTTATGTATGTGTACATATTCTCTACAATAAATATAATCATTATGTACTACAAATATGTACTAATTAAAAATTTTTAACGAAAAAAGTAAGATATTTTTGCCTCCCACCCAAGAACCAATTTTCACCTGCTTAGGCAAGATGAGACTCCCTGATGGAATGCATGGCTTAAATGGTGATGAAATAGTTAACTTATTGGGGGAGTAGGGGCCACAGAAAAGGAGGTAAAAGAGGGGCATCAGAGAAGACATTACAGAGGAAGTGGAATTTACCAGGGTTTTGAGGGATGGGCAGGTGTTTTGTACAACAGGGAAGGGACTGAGGGTCAGTTTCTCATCTGGGCAACCTGAGCTCCTTCTCTCCTCACAGACCATAGTCACTGTGCAGGCCAGCCCCTAAGACAACCTCGAGTGACCTCCACCTCCCTCTGGACCTTGGTACTCCTCTTTCACAGCAGCTCAGTGCTAATTTCCACGATCAGCAGAACACGCCTGAAGTACTGGTACGCAATTTCTACAGGTAGGTCCTGAAGGATGTAGCTGGCTCTGGCTTGCTCCCTCAGATAACTCACTTTGGGGGATTCCACTGCCATATCACGAAGGCATGCAAAAAGTCTCATGGAGAGGCCCTCGTGGTGAGCATGCCACCTTCGCAGGAGACCCTCTAACTCCAGGCAAGCAGATCTCCCGGCTGAGCCCCCAACACCAAGGAGTAGACACCAGTCTTTCTGTGGATCTGAATTCCTGATATTTAGAAATAATGCAACAATAAATCACATTGCTGCTTTGAGCTGTTAAATTTTGGGGTGATTTGTGACACAATAATAAATTGTACCAAAATCACTTCATTTTATAACCCAGCTCCTCTCCAGGCTGTTCCTGCAGCTCTTCTGAGAACTCTGAGAGGCAGATGGTTCTCGGTGGGGCCAAGGGCAGGAGGCCCCTTGGCTCCCTCTCTGGGCATGGGGTTTCCTAGGGAACTTGGTCTCTCACGTCAAGAAAATGTCTATTTGCAAATCCTCTATTCTTCCATTTTTTTCTGCCTCCTTCCATCCCTCTGATAATTCAGCAGATATCCAATAAAGTCTGAAATGTTAGGGAAAATAGAGGTACAGTATCTCAGACCTGGGTTCTCTCCTCACTGATCTTGCAGGTCAGCCAGGGAGACAAACATTTGCACACCCACCCCTGAATCTGCAAAACTCTAAGAGAGGCATAGACTGAGGGAGAAGCAGGCTGTGTACCTGCTCTGCTAGAAACAAGCAAGGTGGAAGGGATAGGAAGATGTTCTACGGGGGCCCTACTTTGGAAGACTCTTCGCAGTAATCAGGAGCAGCATGTAAGCTGATCTCAAAGAATGGGTAGAACTTGCCACACTAGATACAGGGTGAAAGGGCTGTTTCAGGTGAGGCTAACACAAGAAAAACCAGGAGTGCTGAGTCATCAGGGCATTCACCTTGGAGTAGGAGACAGGGCAGGGCTAATAATTAGTGCTTACTGTGTGCCAGGCACAGTGTAGATTACTTGCAATCTTTGAATGCATACAGCATCCCTTTGAAATCAGGCCAACCACTCCCTCGACTGTACAGATGAGGGAACCGAGGCTCGGAGTGGGAGCACCTGGTGCTGACAAGCTGGATCCTGTTTCTTGGCATCCAGGAAGGGAGGCTCAAGCCTGGAGAAGGTGAGCATTTTGGTCGAGGTCACAGTGATTTGGGGAACTTCGAGGGCTTGGAGTCAGGTTCCTACGGCACACTGAGCCACTCTGGCTCTCAGCTGCATAGTGGAATTTACACCCTGAAAAGGTTTTGAGCTGCTTCTCTGGCCTCCTCCTGTTGCATCCGCCCACATCCATGGTGGCCTGCTCCGGCCACGCAGAGTGAATCACCCTCTCCAAGCCCACGTGCTTTCCCACCTCCCACTTTTACACGCCCAGTTTCCTCTGCCTGCAGCGCTCTCCTCCATGTCTCCAGCTGTCCTATACCCTCTCCTCCTTCAGCAGCCAGTTCTATCTCACTTGGCCTTGGAACCCTTCCTCAGCCCAGGGTTGAGTGGGCAGACTCTCCCATACTCCTGCCACGGTTTTCACCCACTGCCTCTCTTGGCCGTGTGCTTGGATTCCTCCTCAGTGCACCATGCACACAGGCCCAAGGTCCTCAGTCAGGGTGAGTGTAGTGCAAATGAACCCTCTGTGTGGCCAGACTTCTGTCACCTCTTCACCATCAATCTCACCACCCTGACTTCTCAGCCCCAGGCTCCAGTCCCACTACCTTGTTTTCTGTTTCATGGTCACACCAGGTCTGTAGCCGCCTGCTACAGTTACCATTCCATCCACCACTGGGGATGCTCTCCACCTAGTGGTCCCTTCCCAGCCTCCCAGTTCTGCTCAACTGTCATCTCCTCCAGTAGGCCTTTTCTAATCATCCCAAGGCAGTCACTATTTATTCCATCATCCTGTTCTTTCTATCATAGCCTAGTTATCTTAAGAGCCAGACTAGCCAAGTTGAAATCCTGGCCTTATTACTTTTTAGCTATGAATCTTTGGGCAAGTTATCTAGCCTCTCTATTCCCCACTTTCCTGATAGGAATAAATTGGGGATAACAAGAGTGTCATGGAACAGTTATGAGGATTAAATGAATTCAGACACATAAGTTCTCAGAACAGTGTATAGTTGATGCAGCATATATAACCATTAGTTCTCCGTATTACTACTTAGTTATTTATTTGCTTATTGCCTGTCTTCCTCCTAGAATGTAAGCTCTGAAATTATGGGGACCATGCCGGTCTTGTTCAGCCTTTTATCACCAAGGCCTACCAACCTTCCAGGCACAAAATAAGTTCCCTGAAATATTTGTTGATTAGTTAGATGGATGGATGATGGATGGATGGAGCAAGAAGTAAACATGTGCATTGGCTACTACTCATCCATGGTGGTTATAGCTTTCTACACTCTTCCCTCCCATTCCAAATAACAGCTAACAATGGTGAGTTCACCTACAACCAACTACATACTCATTGGTGGAACAATAAGTAGTATATCAAATCTGTAGTATACAGCGAAGGCCCAGGAAAGGCTTCACTGAGGAGAAACGCCCGTGGGTGGACAAATGATATTTCAGTGAGGAGGGAAAGGGAAGAGGCTCTGGTTATGGACACATGGCGAGGGCAGTTGAGGGCCCCCAGGTATAGGATTTGTGTGGGGCAGGCACTGTCTTTGGCAGGTGGCAGAAGCAGATCACCCTGGACAGGCACTCAGCTGGCACTGACAGCCCCTCGAGGTGGTTAAGGAGGCCATGGTGAACACTGTGAGGTTCAACACCTTGTGGTGGCATCAGGGCTGCCTTTAAGGACCCACAGTATGGGCCACACGAGATCAGGCCAGAGGGTCAGGCCAGGAAGCGGAGCAATCATGCAGGAGTCTGGTCCACCTGACTCGAGGAGCCACATCACGCAAGGAACCATTCCTAAAGACAACTCATGGCCGACAAGGACAGTTTGCCCCAGTAGAAGCAGCTTGGACTTTACCTGCACCAGGTTCCAGCCTTGGAGGGACTCGGCAATGATGGATGTGACAGATGGACAGACGCCTCCAAACACCATCAAATGGTTCGGCCCATATTTTATTGCATCGTAGAAGGCTTTCAGCCCTTTTGCGTTGTCACACTGGAAAGCAACACACAGAAAGAGAGGCCAAAATTAGACACAGCTCTCCTCAGGAGCCAGAGCCCAATGTGCAGTCACACAAACCAACTCTGCCTCGTGGGAAGCCATTAGCTTCCATTCTCCCATGGTCGGGCCTCTCATCAGTCCTTGACCATGCGATGAGCTTGGTGAAGTGTGGCCTTGACACTTGTCCTCCTCCCACTAAGCACCTTCCAAACCCAGGATCCACTCCAGCCCCTCGGCCATTTTCCTAGAGCACACTGAAGAAAAACTTCCAAATGCTTCATCCTGGGTCTCCCCTTCCCATGGCAATTCATATTTTATAATCTATTTTTTATTTTATTAGTATATATCTGCAATACATAATGATTATATTCATCATGGGGAATTGGTACATGTACACAACACATAATTATTTTTACTTCCCTTCCTTTCTCTCCCTCCTCTCTCCCTCCACCTCTTGGTCCCCTTCCTATTTGTGAATCCACACCCTTTGGCTTTATAAAAAAGAACAGAAATAACAAGTGTTGATGAGGATGTGGAGAAACTGGAACACCTGTGTGCTATTAGTGAAAATACAAGGTGATTCCACTGCAGACAGGGCACGGCCCTCAGAAAGTCAACCACAGAACTACCACATGATCCAGTAAATTTGCTTCTAGATGTGTACCCAAAAGAGCCGAGAGCAATGACTCAAGGAGACATTTGTTTACCAGGTTCATGTCACGATCAGTCACAACAGCCCAAAGACAGAAACATCTCAGTGTTCAACAGATGGATGGATAAACAACCTGTCATACACACACAATGCCCAAGACACTGTTTCCCCTGAAAGGAGGGAGATGCTGACCCTTGCTGCAATGTGAATGGACCTTGAGTGGAATAAGCCAACAAAAGGGGAAAATGGTGTATGATTTCACTCATCCAAAGTACCTAGTGTCAAATTCAGAGAACAATTCCAATTTTAAAACTGGCCAAGTTGATGGTGGTTGCCAGGGGCAGGCAAAGGGAGTAATGGGGAGCATTAGACCAAGTTTGTTTGTTTGTTTGTTGGTTTGTTTGTTTCATAGACCGAGTTTCAGTTCATGGTGATGGGAATGTCCTAGGGCTGGAGGGTGACGATGGGCTCCAGCTATGTGAATGTACTTCATACCACAGCACTGCACACTTAAACATAGCTAACATGATAAACTTTGTGTGATAGATATTTTGCTACAATATTAAAAAAAGAAGAAGAGAAGAGAAGAGAATGATGAATCTACAGGGAAGAATTGACTTGGAAACACCTGCCAAGCAGTGCTCTTGCTCAGCCCAAGGCTGGATGCTGAGGATGCTAAAGGCTGGGTGCAGACCCCGCCGAGGAGCCCGCAGAGTAGACAGGAAAACCGGCCAATAAAACAGATCATGGTAGTGGAAAGACGATGAATGTCCGTGACAGTTAGGGTCAGCCAGGGCTTACGTCCCACCTTCTTGCCTCTACCTCCCTCATCACCATCACAGGGTCAGCCCATCCCTGGACAGAGCCTTGGCTCCTAACTGGGCATCTTGCTAACACTTGGGCCCAGAAAAGCCCATCCACCATCCAGCAGTCTCAGATCCCTTTGCAAAACATAAATTTGTTCTCATCCTCCTGTTTTCTAGGCACTTAAAGCTCAGACTCTTATTGGAATGTAATTCTCAAAAGGTTAAAAACATAATTCTCATGAAAATCGATAGTGGGCAAATGTCAACATTTTATGTAACTTATTGATAAGGGGATCTGCAAAATGACAAAGATTCAAGAGAACTTGAGAAATAGGGATTTTTATGGCAAATAAAAATAAGGAGTAAGATTGTTAAATTAGATATAAAACTGAGTAATGTTCTATAGGGTAATAAAGCTATAATCTTTGGGGACAGAAAAGAAAATATTGAAAACTAGCATCTTATCAGTTGCAGTAAATTGTAAATACCTGGATCTTAATCTGCTAGGCAAAGTTCCACTGTCCAGTCTGATGACCCTTAGGCAGGCAGTTAGCAAAGGCTCTAAGTGTTAGACTACTTGGTCACCTGATCACATCTTTGAATTTACATGTTTGGTATAATTTTTTTAACACCCTTTATCATAATTCTAGCCACACAATCCAGCCCCTGCCTCCCACTCTGGCCTGATTTCCCTACACTCCCCATTGAGCAGCAAGTAAGGCTCTACCAGCCTCCTTTTAGTTCCCTAAAATCAAAGTAATTTCTTTTCTGTCTCTAGGCCATTGCACTTGCTGTTTTCTTTGCCAAAGTATTATCCTCTTAGTTCTCAGTATAGCTCAGTCCTTATCAGCATTCAGACCTCATCCAAAATGGTAGCCACCCCACCATCTCTAAAGTGTGGCATCACTACATTAACGCCCTCACATAGTTCCTCAGATGATCTGATATCCTCTTGTCTACCTTTTATTTGCCTGGATATTGACTGATTTCCTTAACTTGGATATAAGCCCCAGAAGGAAAAGGACACTGCTGTATTTCCCCAGAGCTTAGATGGATCCTCCATCAGGATTCAGCAGGTACTTGCTGAATGCTGAGAAGCCTATGATGCTGTACCTTGTTTTCTTTCCTTCTCTTTCTACTTCTGTATCTCTCTTTTTCTTTTTTTCTTTTTCTTTTTTGGTACCAGGGATTCTCTCTCCTTATCTTTGTCTTTCTCCACATTCTGTCCTCCTTTTTCTTTCTGCTTGTTCCTGCCTACCTTTTAAGTAACCATAATATGGGACAGAGTAGGTTAGTATTGCTAGTGTTTGAAACTCCCTGTTATCCCAGCACTGGGAGGCTGATGCAGAAGGATGGCAAGTTTGAGCCCAACCTGGATAACTTAGCAACTTAGCAAGACCCCATCTCAAAATGAAAAATTAAAAAGGGCTGAGGGATGTAGCTCAGTGTAAAGGCCTTGGGTTAAATCCCTATTACTGGAGAGGGAGAGAGAGAGAGAGAGAGAGAGAGAGAGAGAGAGAGAGAGAATTAAATTAAATTTCCCCGAGTGGGTGCCAACTGATAGGAAAATGATCTCGTCATGGCCCTGGCCTCAGAGAGTACCCTATCCACTAGGGCCCATGAGACAGAGCCTGGTCTGGGTCCCCACATCACACAGGAGACAGTGCAGGAGCAGACCTGGGCTGTGGGCACCCAAGGAAGAGCCCGGAAGGGCACTGCAGAGGGGGTTCTGGACAATGCAGACATAGGCAAATGAGCAGTACCAAGGCAAGCAAGGAGGCAGGAAAGTGAGGGTACAGAAAAGGGGACAAATTGGTCAGGGACAGGAAAGAAGAGCTCTGAGTCCCAGGATGGGGAGTTTGGATTACGTCCTGTACATAACTGGGAAATATTCAACTTTTAAACTATAATTTGAAAATCAGCTAAATTAATATTTTTTGGTGAAGAAAAAAGAAAAGGTAGAAATATGGAAATTAAAGAAGGGAAGATTGTTCCTGCTATTTCTTTGGGTCCTTGATTCAGTATCCTTGCCCTGTGACTGAAAGTCATGCTTTGCACCCTGTATGGGCATGAGCTGGTAGGATAGAGCAGTTCGTGTTTTCATTGTTTCTACTGTGATTTACTGAACATGTCTAGTTCTAATACATTTCTGTAATTATTTTGGTTTGTTTTCTAATCTACTCACAGTCATAAGACAGTATCACAAGATTTATAATCAAAGTTGCATTAAATTAGCATCAAGAACAATGAACTCATTAATACTTATTAATATTTGTTTGCTTAGCAAATATATCCAGAATACCTACTCTGTCCAAGATTTTGCGTTAGTAATGATGCCCCAGCTTTTCAGAAACACACAACTCTTGAATAAGTCAGCTAAAAAATCTGAGGCTATCAGACAACCGGTATTGGAGCTGGAAGACTCCTGCAATGTTCTCAAATGTGTGCCTGACCCAGTGTTCACCAGATTAAGTATGATAGACAGAGCTCTGGCCCCCATGACCTTCACTCTTTGGCGTTAATCTTGTGAATGTTATGTTTTAGGGAAAAAGAGATTTTGCAGATCTAATTTGGCTACTAATTAACTGCCCTTGAAATTATCATCCAGGTGGGCCCAACATAGTCACAAAAGCCCTTGAAAGCACATCTCTTCAGTTGGCAGCAGGTGGAAAATCAGAACTGGGGAGCCTGACATGGGTTTGATACACCATTGTTGGTTTGAAGATGTAAAGGGCTACATGCTGAGGAAATAGGGACCTCAGGCCTACAGTTCCAAGGACCTGGATTCTGCCAATCACCTGAATGTGCATGGAAGCAAGTCTCCACATCAAGCCCCCCTGAGAGAACCCAGCCTAGCGGACGCCTTGAGAAGCCCTGAGCATAGCAACCAGCAGAGAGCCACACTGAGCCCAGACCCCTGGCAGGGAGCTGTGAGATGATAAATGAGTGTGGTTGAAACCACTATGTCTGTGGTGATTCGTCAAGGAGCAATGGAAAACCAATGTGCTCAGGTAAAAAGTAAAATGAGAGCAACACAGTGAGTGTTTCCTTAGAGTTAAATTTATTCCACTGAAAGAACTATCCGCAATTTATAAATAAGGTTCTTCCCAGGTACACAATGTTGATGTTTTTCTGTTATACAATGATAGATGGTAGAGGGTTTTGTTTTCAATGTGCTGATGTAACAAAATAAAAATGTTGGCACCCTGGCTGGGTTCCCATTCTACCCTCCCCCCTTTCTTAGTGTGTGGATGCAAACTTCTGAGCAATGCTAATGTAGCCGACATCTTTGCTTTCAGATGAAGAGACTGAGGGCCAGCGAGAAGGAATTTGTTTCCTATCTTGCCAAGATTGGAACAGGAATCTCTGGATTCCCAGTTTAGAGCTTTCTAATAATTTAGAGGATGCACTACAACAGGCCAACAGAAGTTAAAGCTAACAGCATCTAGAAAAGATCATTTCCCCCAGAACAATGCTGCAATCCCAGACCTCCTCTCCATCAGCACTCTTGCATAGAATCAGGAAAAGCAACCCATTGAGGACTGAGGACTAATACTTCCCTGGCTGCCCTAAAGTGAGCACTTCTGCATGAACAGCAGGCTAAAAATCCTAGTCCCATTGTGATGTTCCTTTGCCTCATCCTCATTTCCAATACTATGTCTTTACCTGATGTAATTATTGCCCCCAAAACATGAATTTCTAGCTGACAACAGCTGTCTTTAGGGCTGGTTCATCTTGGAGGTTTCAAATTCAGCCCAACAGGGGCCCGGGGCCCAGCAGAGATGCTCTG
>RJWT010055896.1:0-10097 GCA_004365215.1 Cuniculus paca
GTGCCCACATAAAGGCCTTTTTTTTTTTTTGTCTTTTTGAGACAGGGTCTCGCTATGTAGTTCAGGCTGATCATGGGCTCACTTTGTAGCCCAGGCTGGTCTTGAACTCGCAAGGATTCTCCTGTCTTTGCCTCCCGAGTGCTGGGATTACAGGAGATAAAGGACTCTTTTCTCCTTTGTCGCTCTATTGCGCCAAAATCTTATGAAGATCTTATCAACTATAAACTGAACATCTAATGTTTTGAAGAGTTTTATTTAAGAAAGTGTATCTAATAATAAATATTTAGTATCTTTCTCTTATCTCTTTGAAACTTGACGTACTTATAGCAAATTAAAAATTAAATGGAAAATTGGTATCTTATTCTACATAATATGGAACTTCTATCCTCATTTAATAAAGAACACACAGTTCAGTAAATACATATTATATATCAAGAAGTGATTGAATAAAATTAGTAAAAGAACATACTTGGAATGGTATATGAAAACACTCTGTTTTGGGACGGAATATATTAACAGCTTTCTTTAGAAGAGGTACTTTACCTTCAAAAGCAGAAAAATTGGTTTTTTGAAAAAAATCTGGGTGGGGATTCCCAGAGTCTTTTTTCTCTCTTCCTTAAATATGACTTCAGATTCTGAACTTGATACAATGACTCTGGGCAAGGGAAATACATCTCTGATCCTTGGGGCAACTGGTATGTGTATCTGTCCCTAGAGAGGGCGGAGTCAGAGTTAGGCATGACTCACAAACGCCAGGACTGAATTGTAGAGGTGAGACTGGTTATAAAACACTGGATCAAGAGGAGAGGACCAAGAGTACTTAAAGCACTGAGACTTTTTTTTTTTTACTGACAGGCAAATGTGCAGGAGGGTAACTGGCAGTTCTTGGGAAAATACACTAAGAAGAGACAGAAAGGAAAGTGATACAAAAAGCAGACAGGTAGAAGGACAGTTTGAAGGTCTTTTGTATACAGAGGTGATAATTGTGTTCATCTTTAGAGGACTTAAAACACTTGTGCACATATGAACAGCTCTTTATAAAGTTGGGAAGATGGAACCTTTTAAATGTTATTTACTTGCAGTTACACAGAAAATAAGTTGAAGTCAGCATTCTTGTTCAAATTACCTGGCTCAAGGTTTTCTGGACTGTCTCTTTACAATCTTGACAATTTCTTCTCTTACCCAAAGATGTTTGCTAACTGCATAATTAGGGAATGTATCTTTTAATACTTAAAATATTAGGAGTTTACCAGACTAAAGACAAATCTGTGTTATAAAATGCCATAGATAATAACAGTAAGATAACATTGATAAAACATAAAGAAACTTTTAAGCATGTATTTTATCTCATTTGAATTCTTCTAATTTTTTTACTGATAACAATTTTAAATTTATGAAATTTTTACCTATACCCCCATCTTTATGTTCACCAGATAGGCAGCATGACTGATGTTACTATCAATGGACTTTTAAGAACTCTTGCTACTCAGAATTCATATGAGTGGATTTCATTTGATAACAGTTTAAAGAAAAGTCAAAATACATAGAAAAGTATAGCAATAAATGAATGTAAGACTTAGCAAGCTAAAGAAGACCATGCATGATTATAAATAAGGGTAAAATTTCAGTTTTAATGTTTCAAATTTAAATTACTACAAACCAGTAAAAATAATATTATTGTTGTAAAGATTTCTTTTAAAGTTTATTGAAAGGATGCTTATAAGTTATCATCCATTGGTTTAACAATAACAGGATGTTACCATTTAAGTGTTGAATAACTGATGTTTTAATTTCTTTACACAAATGGTATTTTACCTTTTTTTCTCTGTTATCTCTTTTCCCTGACAGTTTCAGTATTGTTTTGATTGGAAAATTAATGGCATAGTTATTTATTTTAAAGTGTTTTCTATTTCAGGATGCCGTAAAAAAAAAAACACTATTATTGCAAAAAAAAAAAAAGAAAAAAGAATATGAGCACTTCAACAATTAACTGTTAAGTGCTAGTATAAATTAAGGTGCTACGCAGGTAGATAAATGAATCTGTCACATATATAATTGCCAGGCAAAGTGGTTACACTTTTAGCTATTTTCATCTGTTTGCTAATGTAGTTCTCCATTCCAAAATGATAAATCATCTTTTGTTAAGAAATAAGTATTCCTTCTGTAGCTGAGGAATATGTTTTCCATTCCTGATGTAAGACTTCGAGGGTTTTATTGAGAAAAATCTCAATGGTGTAACAAGTCTTTTTTTTTTTTCCATCTATGATCCAGGATCCTGGTGGATGAATTGTAATTATTCATGGGCCAAACTAGTTTGAAGGGAAGGAATTTTCATCCTACAGACGACACATAGTCATAACTGAATACTAGACCCCCAGAAAAAGTAACTCCTGAGGTGGCAGAAGCTTAAATCTGTGCGAAATGTGCAAAGAAAGTGTTTTAGGTACAGGTCACCTCTAAATTGCCACCTACTGCTTTTCTAAGTTGTCTTTGGGGAAGACTCTGATTCTAGTGTTTAAATCAAAGGTTTTTCTTCCATTTTTTCCCCTTTTTCTTCTTTTTTTTTATTCTTTGCCTGACAACATTACGGTAACAAAAATGTTTTCATGGACTAGTTAATATAGTTTCTGGATAAACCCACCATACAGCCTGCAAACGAATGATTTAGCAGTCTACCTTTCAGCATGCTGCAATTAATTGAGGAGCCCGAGGCTAGGTAAGCTTTGAGCTTAAATGTCAGCATTTGGTTCAGGAGTTCTATTTACATAATCTGTTTACTAATTGCTGACTCAGTGCATTTTCATGATATTGACCCTGGAGCAGTCTGGCTTTTAAATCAGCTTTCCCTTCTAGCTGACCAGCCTAAGGGGAAGAAAGCAACAACCATTTAATGAGGAGGCAAAATGGTGAGGATCATTGATTTGATTATGAGTGGAAATAGCTGTTTTGAGCGATTAGTGCCCCCAAAATCACTGCGCCTATCATTTTCCAACCTGCGACAAAATTTGAAAGTTTATGACACAAAGCATCCTAATCACACACTGACTGTGAATTTTGGGTAGTGCTGTAATTGATATTTTTCATTTATTCCATTTGATGCTTTTTGATATAGGTGAAAGTTTCATTTGGAGACTTTGTTTTATAGTTATTCTGTTCAGGAAGGGCAACTGGCAGAAACTCCAGGGATGACTGTAACTAAAAAATAATTCAGAGAAATGAGGTAGGTAGGAAAATCCCAAAATGCATCACAGCAGGCTACATCTAATATTCCAAATGTTTGTGAGGGCTGGGGATTAACTCACTAGTATAGCGCTCACCTACACAACACCTACAAGAGTCTGGGTTACATCACTAGAAAAAAAGGACTTAAGGAAAAATACTTGTTAGAGCAAAGGAATATTTGAACATTTGATGAGGCAGAAAGTATCTCAAGGAATAAATGCATATTCCAGGGGAAGTCTTTCCCCTCCAAACACCTCCCAAAGGAGAAACTACCAAAAAGTTAACATAAGATTTTTATGAAAGTAAGCTATGGACAATTCCATGATAAAAATTTTGTTATGACGCCTGATGATTATGGAATGTCATCTGAGGCCATAATAAGCAATTCAGAATTTATCCCAATTAGATACACATTCTTCTGGATAATTTCTTTGGCTTACAGTGCTGTAGGAAATGGTCCAATAGGAGGCGAGTATAGAGGGTGTAAATGGCAGCAAGAATGGGAAATATTTTCAAATGAGGTTTTTAAGCATTACAGCCACTAAAGATGTGAATCAACCTCATGTGAATTATTCCATTAATAAAGAGGTTAGATTTAGAAGAGAAGATATTCCAAAATAAAACCATAATGTATCTAGTAAAGGAATTAAATACATAACAGCAGTTCGGCAATAGATCTTTGTGTTACATGTTTGCATGTATTTGATGTCTTTCTTGAAAAGTTTTCTTAATTTTTTTTTCTCTACTCCTTTACTCTTTCATTAATGTAGCTCAAAAACTCATCCTTGCCAGGAAGTTTATTTGTTTAAATTCTTATCAAAAAAGTGGTTTCTCACTCCCTCAGTACTTTTACAGCCTGTTTGACCCATATTAACTGCTATCTCTGAGACAATAGAGCTTATCATCATCAAAATAAAATTGAATTATCAATTTAGTTCAGCAGTCACAATGACTTGGAACTTAGATAACTATGAAAAACTGAAAGAGCTGCCAAGTTACATTGTGATTGGAGTATGGGCACCTTTCTCCATGCTAAGGACTTATTGCTGACAAGTGCCATTGATTTAGGGGAATGAAACTACCAACTTACTGTATGTCCGGTATGAGTTTGTGTTCTCTAAAATCAAAGAATGAATTTTTGGAACAATGGAGGTTAAGAGCAGGATACATTTATTGAGAGAAAGAAAGCTTCTGTCTGAGAGAGATAGAAGGGGTCCCAAGTGGTTTACCAAAGACTGTCTTTTCTAGGGACTTTTATAGAGTAAAACTACAAAGTGAGGCAGGTCTAAGGTGGGGAAAACATGGGAACTCATGAGGTAGGCATGAGGTGGGACAGAACTATGGCCAACCAATAAGATTAATTGCTCAGGTAAAACTGATTAAATTGGGGACAAATGGGGAAACCAGTCATGTAGCAAGAAGGCATGCTTAAAGAGTAGTGACTCTTCTTGTAGGGTGTTGGGTTAGTGACTCTTTGCTTCCTCAGGGTGATAAGAGACCTATTTAGAATATCAATTCCTGATACCTATCTTTAGGAAGTATGTGGGTATGTTGGATTTATCTTTTGCCTTGAGGTCTGGCCCACAGGGGAGGTGTCTGTCTCCCCTACAGTTGCAAGGTATCTGGTCTTTTGCACTGGCTCCTTTGAGGGCCTAGCCCTGTCTGACTGCCTATAATATTTCCATCTAACTCAGCTCCCTGTAACCACATTACACTACAACCACATTCTTGTTTTCATCCAGTTTCTATTCTTCCTTAAGCATAGCATGGTCTGTCTACTCATCTTGTCCTTTCTACCCAAACCTCTTTCACTTATGTACTCTCCACTCCCCCACACCCACCCACCCACCCACAAGATTTGGACATATTCAAAATTACGTTTTTTATAAATGTCATTTTTAAAATGGGAAAAAAATCCTTTTTCTTTTTTTTACCTTTGAGATAGTCATCATTATAAATTATACAGATTATCCAAACTCCAACATTAAACATTTAGTGTATGTAATCTCTGATTATTTCTGACTCCAATAAGTAATTGTATCAAATAGGTTTCAGCAAAGTAATTTAATTCAAATTTGAATGAATGCTTATTTTGAAGCCTACATTCAAACTTTATTTTTGAAAATAGTGACATCCGTAATGATGAAAGAAAATACTATGCTGATTACTCAAAATGAAAGTTCAGTTGGGAAGGAGTGGGTAGTGATAAAAGAAGAGTAAAGGGAAAAAAATTGGCATTTGTAGCAACAAGAAGTTTGCCAGTGTTTCAGTGCACATTTGGAGATCCCAATGTGTTACCTTCATTCCATCAATTATTCATTTATTGAGAATCTTTTTTTTTCTTTTTAAATAATCAATGCTCACAGAAACCTAAAGCATAAGAATTTAATCATCCCTTGGTGACATTCTGCACTCTGGTTCCAAAGGGTTTCTTTAAATGCTAATGTTTCCATCTTGCAACTGTTTCCTAGAGCACATTTCCTGAGTGGAACTCAGGCTGCTTCCTTAGTGGAAGATGATTTCCTCATCTTCATTTGGAGGCTGGATTTCCAGCAGGAGTCTCAGGTGAGACTCTTATTGTACAATTTACTTTTATCTCTTTGCTTAGAAGCAGATCATATGATAGGATATTTTCCCCAGTCTTTTTATTGCTGATTTGAAAAAGAACTCGAATACTGTGTAGACTTTAATTACTCTCTAGAATATATGTAAAGAAAATAATGACCTCCGCAGAGTCAAACAGTCTTTTTGTCAGTGTGGTTCTAGTCCTAATACTAAAGTGTGCCTGCTGACGCTTGGCATTTTATCTTTGAGTGCACGCTGCACTCTGCTCTTCCCACATCTCTAAGATTGCTCATGTTCAGTATAGTGATCCTTAGTCCCTTTGGATTTCTGAGCTGAAAATGATAAAACCAGTAAAATACAGAACTGCCAAAACTGGATGTGGGGCAGATTTCAGTTACATACAAGGGAGCTTTCTAAGCGAAGCATTTCTCTTATTTGTGGATTGAGATGGTGGCACAATTTTTAACAAAGAAAAGAAAATCAATGTTTTCACAGAAATAATTTCTCCTAGACTGCTTGACACGGTTGCAACTTGCAAAAATGATGGAGGTCCATTGTGAAACATTTCGGCAACTAAACCTTTTATTTTCAATTAGATGCAGATTTTTTCTGTGTTCTTTTTCTTTTTTGTGTGTGTGTGTCAGTGATTGAACTGAGTCAGGATTCTAAGGGTTTGCTCTTCAGCTCACAGCAATTTTGTGCAGTTTGGAACTTCATTATGTGCAGTTTAACACTTTGTAGTACATTTTATTGCTTTTTAAATCTCTGATTATGGAAGAATTTATCTTCTTGACAATTTCAGAAGCTAACTGAAAGCAGATCAGGTGTTATAAAGTAATCGCACTTCAGGAAAGGTCACCAGAGATCTTAGTAGAGACAAAATAGTCTGTAAGATGATGGACTGAATATGTGAATCAGAGGAAAACAGGATGAAACAGCGGCAGATAAATGAAGTCATTAATTGAAGTTTTATATAAAGATTCCTAGCATATATAATCTCAAATAATCTGCAAATAAGGTGACTACAATCTATTTGCTCTTTTCTTTCCTTGGACTTTTTAGCTTTAATGATTTACTGTACCAATAGTCTATTGAAATGATGTCTTGTATTTATGGTTCTAGGCCATGAAAATCTCTTCACATTCTCCCAGGTTCGGGAAATATGACTCTCAAAACCAACCAACATGACATGAAAAGCCCAACCACATAAACAGACCAGCTACCTGAACCCCTAGCTGGAAAACTGCATCAATTTACAGATACGTGTATCAAAGTGAGTTAGATCAGGAGAGATAAACCATACAACAATCAACCAGGGGAAGTTTAACATGAAAAGTTATTACCTATAACAGAAATTGAAGTAATAAGGGGTTGATTAGTATGAAACAAGGAAAATACAAGGAATATAAAAACAGCAGATACAATAGAAGATATGATAGAATATGACGTATAATAATCATTATCACTAGGGTTAAGATTGAGTGTCAAAAGTAGAAACACTTCCCCATTTCCTGAGGTGTTTCCAGAGAGCAGAGAATGTATTGGCATCCTATCTTACTGTACTTTCTTGCTCTCTATTTCTTACTTTTCCTTCTCACTTAGTAACATACTTTACTCTCTCTGAATATTATCTCTGCTCTCTCCGTGCTATATCATTCCTATTATCATAAACAGATGCTGCAATAGATTACCTGGGTTTAATCCCTTCATGCCATGCCCTGTGGCTCCTTCAGATAAAGTTTCATTTCTAGACATTGGCCACAAAAGTATAGATTTTGTCCCCGATGTTGGGGATACAGAAAAGCTGTGGATTAGTCATAAGTAGACAACAGAACCCCCAAACTTATAGTATAGAAAACACAGCAGATGCCACTGTGACATTTAGAGACAAAGCTGATTCATACGTTTTTAAATATTATTCTGAGCGTTCTTCCTTCATAATTTTTAATTTTATTTTTCCTTAAAATCCTGCCTATGAATTCTATGAATGTTCTTCTGTCATCTCCTTGCAGTATTTCCAGCAATAATTCAAGTAGATCAACATTTCCTCCTTGAAATGCCTCCTTCTCAGCTCCAGGGACAGCTTCTCTTTATTCTTCTGATCACTTTGCTCCCTCTTGATTTCTTTTGCCCTCTTTGCCTCTATTGAGTATTCATGTTAAAGTTGCCCCCAGCCCAACTCTGAGCTGCTTTTTCATTTCTTACTATACCTTTGCTCAGATGATCTCATTTCTATTACTTTCAAAATCATTCATATGCTAGTGACTCAGATTTAAATTTCATACCCAGACTTACTTTCTGAGTGCTAAATTTATACAACCAACTTGCCTGTTGCAGTGTGTCTGAGCATTTGCAAATTTCCATACTGAAAAAAAAAAGGATCTTTCTCTTCTATATGCAAACCAAATACACACAGTCTTTTCATATTTTGAATAAACAGCACCATTAGTACCCATTACTAAGATTAGAAATTTGAGACAAATTATTTACTTTTCCATTTCCCTAGCCCCTCACATTTAATCAGTGCCAACCCTGCTTTCAAAACACCTAGGTTCAATGTGTTCACATCTCTACCATGACCACCTGAGTGCCAGTCTTTACCTATCTTCTGGAGCAAGGAAAGAACTTACTAAATGCTTTTCTTTTTTTCTCCCCTTGCCTCTCCCTAAATCCATTTTCTACACTTGAGCTGTTCTGTGTTAGCATTTGGTTACTATAACAAACACCTGACATAACTAACTTACAAAGAGAAAGTATTTATTTTGGTTCACAGTTTTAGAAGTTTTAGTTTATAGTCCATTGGCCCTGTTGCGTTGAGACGAAGAATATCCTGGCAGGAGCCTATGGTGGAGGAAAACTGCTTCATGTCTCAGAAGCGAAAGAGACAGAGTAGAGGATTGTGGTCCATTGTCTCCTTCAAGAGCATTTCCCCAGTGACCTGCAGATTGCACACAAGGACCAGCTCAAAGCACCAAGTTAGGAGCTAAGAGTTTAATGCAGGGGCTTTTGAAGACATTTCAGATCCAACCTATAAGGCATATTCATATTTTTAAAAATTTATAAGATTGTGTTTATGAGTCTGCTTAAAAATCTTTAATAGATCTACTTTTCCCCTTACCTTAAATTTAAGTTCATAACCATGATCTCAAAGACCATGAGTGAACTGTTGTCTAAGGAAACTTCCTTTCTCTTCTGTCTTTCCATTATGCCATTCCCTTAAGTTTTAGTCTCCATTCTCCTGGCCTTCTGTCACACCCTTCACCACCTCAAGATCTTTAAAGTGATGGATCAGTCTACCTGGAGTGCTATCGTTCAGGCCCTCCTTACATGAGCAACTGAAAACAATCTAAATAGCTAGCACAAAGGGAAGGTTAAAATAAACTGTAGCTCTTTCATATTGTGACTTCATACTATGAATATTAACCAGCACCAGCTGTTCTAAGGATGTGGTAGAATTTTTTTTATGGAAATATCTCCAATCATATTAAATTTTAAAAGTCGGTTTGCTTCCAACTTCCTGTCAATTTATAGTTATTTCAGAATACTTGGAGAAACATTTGCAGAAAATATATAAAACATATACGAGGTGTGATCAAAGCATTCACTGAATGTCTAAATTTTAAAAAATACTCTTAGGGACACACTGCCATTAATCCCCCTTGAAATATTCTCCCTCACTTTGAACACCTTCCTTCCATCATCCTTGCCATTTTCTGAAATAATTTTGGAAGTTCTTTTTCATGAGTGTCTTTACAAGGTATTATCAAAAATATGATGAAAATAGCTGCCCAGCACCATCCAGCAGAAAGGCAGTCACGTAAAAATATGATGGTATGCCCTCACCAGTCTAATTCACTGGATCTGGCATTGCACAATTTCTGGTTCTTGCCCAAAGTCAAAATGACAATGAAAGGTATGGTGGATTGACAGTGGGTGGTAAAGTTGTGACACCCTGCTGAACCGAGTCAGCATAGTGCTGGGTGTGGATGACCCACCTGAGGATCATTGCCAACATAAAAAGGAGACATGGAGAGGAAGAAGTGTTGATTCTCCTGTTGCCATGGTTCTCCTGGAGGAACTTGTCAAGCTTCTTTCCTGATACAAACTTGGCTGTTCTCATCATTGGAGGATATGATCAAACAACTCACTGAATGTCTAAATTTTAATTGTTGTCGCTGAAAATGGCTGTGGTTCACTTTGGGAGAGTTCTGGTCCTTATTTACCACTTCCTGGTTCCAAAGGGGAAGGTGGTGTGCTGCTCAGTTTCCAGAATAAGCTTGTCACACTGGCTTCTTCCTATGAACTTGGCT
>RJWT010055897.1:0-10102 GCA_004365215.1 Cuniculus paca
CAGGCTTGTTTAACTTTCTTGTATAGCTTCATGTTCTAGGTCTCAAGTTCTTTCCAGGCTAAGACTTTCAGAATCTACATAAATTCTCATAATTCTAAATTACTTTAACTCCTCAGACGTAACTGTCTTACAGAAAATGAAAATACAGAAGCATTCAGAAAAATAATAGCTCATAGTTTTGAAAAATGAAAGAAAATGGAATAGCAATGAGGTCAAATAGCCTTATCAATGTCAATCTTATTGCCTTGGTTCTATCTTAAATAAATGGCTGTAGGAACTAGGAAAAGATTTGGCTTTCTAAAAACATACTACACTCACTTGTGTACTACAGTTTAGCAACTGCTTTTAAAGTCACTAAAAATGGCACCTAATTTCCTCTGGATGTCAACACTTAGTCCACAGGAAATGTGCAGACTGCTTCTTTGAAAACCATATACAGATGACAAGCATTTAACTCAAAAGAAGAAACATTTTTGGAAGATTATAAAGGAAAGTGATGAATGAATAACAGGATGTAGCATTGAGGGTTGTGAAAAGGTCTGGGGAGTGATGGATCACATGGTGTTGATAAGATGTCAGGACACCAAGACCTGACAGTCTAGCACATCGTCCCTGAAAAGCCTAGAGAATAAGTGATATTCCATCAGTACAGAGTTCACAATATTTAATAAGCTAAACTTTCCATTAGCCTTCAATAACCCATGTCAGAGAAACCTGTGATTTATAGAATAATGAAAAGATCATTAGGAGCAGTCTTTTATTGAGAACCATGGATTCATTAGTTAAATTCCCTGACCTTCAACTTCACAACTTATAAAATTTGGATAAATTAATTGTTTCAATTAAATTACACAATGAATACAGCACATCTAGATGCTATCCATAGAGCATATTGCCTGGATCAGTTAGATCCCTGGGAAAAAAGAGCTTTATGACTTTCATAGCACATACCTAAGGCTACATAGTGTTTGTATAGAAAATGGTAATAATTACAGCAGCCAAGATATTCTGGCCAGTAGCAAGTAACAGACAAGTTTATAAAAAAGCCTGATTAGGAAAGACTGGAATATAAGCTAAGCATCTAGGTGATAGGCAAAAGCCCAACAAATAAGAACAGAAGACTGTATTGAACTCAAAGCCTCCTAGGAAAGGGGGTCTGTTGTGAATATCTTTTAATCTTTGTGGCTACCCAGGACCTTTTGAAAGAGAGTATCCTCCTTTGTGAATTCTCTCTCCTAAGAGAAAACCAGGTGCTTACTTACCTTACTTCTGCAGCTAAAAAGCAAGCATGTGACCTGATTTGCTAATATGTTGCATCTAAGCAAGATCACAATTCAAAAGGCAGTCACATAAAGGGAGAAGTCATCAAACAAAGTCCAGTCTGGTGAAGACTCGGAGAGATATCTTTCAGAAGCAGCCTTTGAACAGAGCAGAAACCCTGCTACTAGCATTCTTGTGCCAGCATTCATGAGGCAATTTGAAGTACCTGAGCCAGGCGATCACACCTGGAAGATCTCAACTAGAATAGATGGTGGGGTCTGGGTGGTGTTCTTCATCACACATCTAATAAACCTGACTCTCTGACTCTTCCAGATAATCTGCAAATTACCTCATTGCTTCTTCAGCATAAACCAACTAGAGTGTGTTCTGGATGTTTGTGGCCAATACCCTGACTGATGCAGGCTCTTTTATACTCTTTCTGCCCATGATTGGAGCTATACCCAAAACAAGCACTGTGCTCAGGTATGGTGGCAAATGCCCATAATCCCAGCACACTTGGGAGGCTGAGGCAGAAGAATCACTGAGAATTCAAGGTCACCCTGGGGTACATAGTGAGTTTAAGATCAGCCTGAACTATATAGAAAGTCTCTGTCTTAACCAAAAAGTAAAAAGCAATGTAATAGAGGTGGATGTTCTGATTAATCTTAATTGTTAACTTGACTGAATTAAGAAAGACCAGGAGAAGTGATTAGAGGGCACTAAACTTATCAAGAGGTTAACCATAGTTCATAGCTGAATGGGCTATCTAGAAAGTGGGGCCTACTTGGAGGAAGTGGGTCGTGGGGGGTGTGACCACAGAGAACACGCCTGGCCCTTTCCTTCCTGGTTTTTCTTATATGTTGTGCTTCCTAGCTCCCAAGAGGTGGGAAGCTTCCCTCCACCAGTCCCTTCCACCATACTGTTTCTGCCTTGGAGTCAACCAGTGATATATAGTTCAGGCTGATCTTAACCAGTCCCTTCCACCATACTGTTTCTGCCTTGGAGTCAACCAGTGATAGACTGAAACCTCTGAAACTTGAGAAAAAATAAACTTTATCCCCTTTAAATTCTACATGTCAGGTATTTGGTCAAAGGAAAAGCTGACTAATGTAGAAAATTGGTACTGGAGATGTAGAGCCATGGCTGTGACTATACCTGGCCATGTAGTTCATAAGCTTTAGGAACTGGTTTATGAAAGAATGCAGAAAAGTTTAGATAATTGAGTTAGAGAAAACTTGGAATGCTATAAGCAAAGGTTGATGGATGATTTAGGTGAGAGCACGTAAGACCAGAGTGTGGACAGTAAAGATTACTCAGGAGGCTTCGGATAGGAATAAGGACACTATTGGAAATTGAACTAGAGGCCCTGCATGTTAAATTCTAGCAAATAACTTGTCTATACTTTGCCCATTCCTTAACACTTCGTGTGAGGCCGCATTTTAGGGTGATGGACTAATTGATCTGACAGAGGAAATTTCAAGGCAGTCTAACATTCACTCTGTGGCAAGGGTACTCTAGGCTACTTTGAGTCAGATTTATGGTTAGAATCAGGAGCAAAAAGCAGAGCAGAAATCTGAAAACTTTTCAGTTTGGCCAGAAAAGAAGCACATGTAAAGGTGATATTAAAGGAAATACGGTTGTTGACAAGATTAGTGCTATGAAAAAGAAACCAAGAAGATGCTTTAAAGGGATTTCAGGATCAGGAAGACTCCACCTATCACAGGCTTGAGGATGCAAAATATAAACCTTTCATTTGAGAATAGAGGTCCTGGGCCCTGTGCTTGGGAAGGGCCACCTGGGAAATTTGTTCCCCTGGATTAATTTCCCCATGTTCAGCCATCCAGACACTCAGAAGCACTGTAATCATGATCCAAGGGGGCCCAGTTGATGGAAGAAGTGTGCCACTGGCAGCATACCTTGGCACCGTTAATGTGATATTGGTTTTCCAGGCAAGTGGAATGCAAAAGTTATGAGGAGGAGCCATCCCTGAGAAAATCTAAAGAAGATCCATCTGAACAGAAATGTTGGCACTCAAAAAGTTTCAGATTTTGGAGCATTTCAGATTTTTGAATTTTCAAATGAGGGATTCTCAGTCTATATTATTTTTGGGAAACAGAATGTTAACATATATATTAAACCTATGTTCAGGTACCATCCCTTAAAGAGCACTAAACCAATGTACTCCTTCAAAGGATGGAAAACTACATAAAACAAGCAGACATTCACTCATTCCTCCAACACATATTGAGTCCCTACATGTGTAAAACAGTGGCATTCTGCTAAGAGATAGAGACAGAGAAAAAGGTACAGTCAACAGAAGATGCAAAAGACTCCACAGGGATGGTCAGCCAAAGGTAGTTAGAGGACCATGATGGACCAAAATATACCCACCACCAATTTTATATATCCTTTCTCCTGTTAACCCACCAAAAATGACTGGAATGCTCTTTTGTGAAAAAAGTGAGAGACAGAGCTGGGAAATAGCCATTGTGAGAGACAGGAGCAGAGCTGAGTAACTACAAAGAGGTTTCAGTGATCCAACATTCTACTTGTGAAAGTTTACAGCTCCTAACTGCAGGTCATCTAAGTAGTACAGAAAGTTACGGGTCTCTAGGGACTCTGGAGGACAGACAGTTCACTTTGAGCTGAACAGATATCACCTCAGGGTCAAAATAATTTAATTAATACATGTTATTAATTTTGCCACAGGCTTAAATGCAATTAATTTTGTCACAGGCTTATTTGGTATACAATTCAAATGAAAAAAAATACATGATGGTGAATATACCTAGTGCTGAGTTTGCAATGTAATACAGTTCTAACCACTAAGCTACAGTAAAGGCACTATCTAAAGTCTTTAAAAGCTGGCAAAGAAATAGTAAGTAATCCGCAAATCACAATACCACCTGCCAATGAAATAAATTGCTTTTTAAAATGCTGCTAAAATAAGGTGAAAAGAATAAATGAGATTTTATTGTAAGCTCACAGCTCACTATGTTCCCTGAAATGTTGACTTGAAGCCATAACGACATGTTCTCGTTTGCTACTAACTGTGCTTTTACTCCAACCAGGTCTTTGTGCTGGAGAAAAGGATGGCTGTTGTTACTACCATTCATTAAGCTTAGCTATATAAAAGGGGTTCTAAAGGAAAGTACCTTGACCATAAAAGATATGGGGGAAACAGAAGCAGCAGGAAGGTGGTTGCCACTTTCCTCAGGAAAACCATTCTGAACAAGTACTGGAGAGAAAACAAATGTACTGATCATGCCAAATGCAGGCCATTTAAGAGAAAGTTTTGGAACCTTGTACAGTGTTTTTTTCAATACAGTCAACATTCCAAAAGACCTAAGAGTTTCTAGACCCTGAACTTCCAATATTTCATTTATTAAGGCTCTTCAGTATATTAATTCACTTTCTTTACACAAGCTTATTATGTACCTTCTTTGATTTGTGTACATATCAACCAGTCATGTAAAAATGCACATTTTCAGGGAGATAGTGTTGAATACAAGAAACACACACACATTACACTTTGGCAGGCAGCTGCCCACACCCTTGTATGACAATCACCTTTGCATCCAGATAGTTTTCAAGATGCAAATAAAAGTCCTGCTCTTCAGAATTTACATGTTTCCTCAACTAACAGGGAACTTCCACAGTGACTTAGCCACATTAGTGAAAATAGCAATTTTTGATGGACCCTAGGGCCTTTGCACTGAGCTACATCCCCAGAACTCCTTTTACCTTTTGTTAAGTTTGAGACAGGGCGTCATTAAGCGACTAAGTTGCTCAGACAGAGCTCAAACTGGTGATCCCCCTGCCTCTGCCTCCCAGAGTGCTAGAATTATAAGTGTGTGTCACCATGGTAGTCACTTCTTTTGATCATCACCAACTAAAACAGAAAATTGCTGGGCTCTTCTCCCTTTCTAGCAGTAGCTGTAATTCATTCAGGATGCAGCTAGACTCCAAGTGTTTTCAGATGGTCTGATGAACTGAAGTAGTACAAGTAGCCATCCACACCAAATTTTAAGACTTTGAAAAAACCTCAATGTCCAGGTGAGCTACAGTTTTGAAACTTCAGGCTAGTTTCCTTATTTTGTGTAAAACTGGGATCCTAAAAGAAAAAAAAAAATACTGTGACCGAACTATGTATAGTGCTTAGGCAGCTGCTATAACTAACAGTGAGACAGAAAGGGAGAGGATTTACTGTACCACAATACAAGGCAGACACTAAAGGCTTTTCTTGATTAGTTTTAACAAATGCATACATACTTATAATCTGCATTCCTGTCAAGACATAGCCCAATTCCATCAATTTAGATAGTTCCTTTGTACCCACTTGAAGTAAATATGCCTCATTTCTCACCCCAGGTATTCAAAGATCTTATTTCTACCAACATTGGTTAGATATTTTTCTATCCCAGAGTTCCATATAAACAGAAGAGTTTAACATGTACACTTTTATGTATGACTTCTTTCACACAGCATGTGTTTGAGGTTCCTCTACATTGTTGAAATGATGCTGGTTTCTTCCTTTTTATTACTTAATATGCTCCTGTATAAAACACAAATGGACTTTTATATATTGATCTTGTTATCATTTATGCACTTAGTATTTCTAGTACCTTTTCTGTTGATTCCATCAGATTTTTCCCCATAGATGATCACATCAGTTGTCAAAAAATAATTTCTTCTTTCTCAATCTGGATATAGTGTAGTTTTAATTTGCCATAATCCATGGCCAGAAACTCCAATGCAATCTTGAGTAGAAGTGAGAGCAGTCAACCTTGCCTTATTCCTGAATTTAGAGGAAAAGTACTGTTAAAGTAAACTGGGACATGACCAGGACCACCAAGTCAGGCAAAGTTGAAGCAGTAACAAATTTTATTCGAGTCTGGGTGCAGGAGAGCCAAGGGCAAGAAGACCATTGGCCCCGAATGACAGGTGGAGGGAAGGTTTTATAGAGGTGTTTGCATAGGGGAGGCGCATGGTAG
Organism: Cuniculus paca; assembly: GCA_004365215.1. Classification (NCBI taxonomy): domain Eukaryota; kingdom Metazoa; phylum Chordata; class Mammalia; order Rodentia; family Cuniculidae; genus Cuniculus; species Cuniculus paca. The sequence goes on from RJWT010055897.1 coordinate 6,255, forward strand.
GGAGCAGTGGGAAAGTTTTAGTCTGGGTCTGGGGGAGTTGGGAGTCTTGGTGACAACCCTATCTTGCAGGTGTGGCTGCCTAGGGCGGTTGCTGGTTCATCTCCTTTTGCAAGCTGTGGCTCCCTGTTATCTCTGTGTCTCTGCAGCTGCACTCAGCAGCTCTGCTTGGGGAGTTTTTTCTTCTCTGTCCGGGTGGGAGTCGGACAAATATCATTTCACCATTTGTATGAAATTAATAATAGATGTCCTTATCAAATCGAGTGGTTCTCTAGTCTTAGTTTTCTGAGAGTTTTTATGAGAAACAAATGTTTGATTTCATAAAATACCTTTTCTGCCCCTATTGAGATGATCATATATTTTATATATGTCACAGTAGATTACATTTTTCTTCAAAGTTTTTATTAAGCAGTCCTGCTCAGGTTGTGTCTCCTTGAGCCTCTTCTCTCTGTTTCACTGTCCTCTGTGTGTTTGCTGTTTTCCCAAGAAAAGATCAAAACTGATATATAGCCAAGAGTCCAGCGACCTCAGAGTTATGTGATTCTATTTTATCTGGTGCATATATGATTGCCCTTATTAGACAAGTCCATGCAATTTCATGTTGAGAGAATCGGGGTGTCATGAGACAAAGCAAAGCAGCTTATGTGGCTGGAAGTGTCTTTGGCTGACTCCTTGGAAAAAGACTTTAGCTAAGTGGGTCCCTTAGACTCATTTCCTCCTCTCTGCTACAAATTAGGAAGTTACATCTGCCTTTGCATGGGTCCCCACACGCCAAGGCAAGCCTCCCACATAGCAGTTTGCTGAGATAGGACTAGCAAATACTTCCAGTTCCCCTTGGAGACAGAAGAGCCCAAGACAGCCAGAAGACACTGCAGCTCTTGCTTCTGAACAAGAGCAACAGAGACTGACACATTGTTAAGCTCTCTCCAAAACGCCAACTCTTCTAAGGAACAATACCTTATATACATAGAAAATATTACTTTATTCTATCTGTGGTCAACTTCTGGATGGCAATAAAGGTTAAAGACTATACTATATCTACAGATCTTACCTCTTAATAAAAATCTTTGACAAGGAAAGAGAAGAGGACTCATTATTTAAAAGTTTAGATCACACTTTACTCACTCCAAAGGCTACATGTCATAAAAAAAAATCACATTTATAATGAAGAGAGAGGCAGAGACTCTGCCTGATAAAACGCTCTCTATCTCAGCTATTTTCTCCAAGGTTCAGGAACAACATAACCCTGGTGTGCAAGTTTGTTTTAGTTCTTTGGGCAGCTGCTTCTGCCAAGAAAATCCTTGCTGCCTTTTTGTCCTGCTTGTTGTTCCACTGGTCACTTCCACTGAGAGCTCATCATTGAGCAGAAGGGAGGAGTGGAAGCCTGAATGTTTGTTATTGTTAAACTCACCAGTGTTCTTCTGAAGAGGATGCACATGTGTAAAAGAACAGACACATGAAATGAACGTGCTAGCCTAAGGAAGTTCTCCAATACAAGGGCGGAAGACCTGTGACTTTTCAGAAAAGTCTATCTTTTTTCTTTCAGCATCCTCTTTTCTTATTTATTTTCTTTTTCAATGACTATTCCAGAACCAATAATGTGCTATTTTATAGTGAACATTACAAAATCAGAGGCAAAATATGGGACTGGAAAAGGATAAAATCAAATAATCATGTAACCCAACTGCAAAGAGTTGAACACTTCTCACTGTGGTTAGGGTACCAATCACTGGAAACTTGAGTGCTTCATTATATGCCTACACAGGTGTACACACATGTATGCACACATACACATGCATACACACACACACACACACACACACACACAAAGCACAGAAGTAAGAATCATCTAACTGGGGCCATGTCTCAAACTTGCCACCTACCAGCTACAGTATGAGCAAATCTTTCTAAACTCTGAATTGCAGTTGCCTCATGAGCACATGGAAATAACAATGACACATGACCCAGGGGTAGCATAAGAATGGGGTTATATGGGAAGTGGCTATTTTTATGCCATCACATTTTTTCAATAATATAATTCTCCATGAAATAATAATAATTATTATTATTAATGAAGGAGGAGAATGCTTATTCGTTCACTCAAAAATTATTGGGTTCCTACTATTTGTCAGACATTCTTACTTCTCTATAAGAAATAATCCAGTCTTCTAGAGTCCTGGAAGATTTTTCTGTTTGGAAATGATCTTATCATTTCCGTATTTTCATATAACTTCCGTTATTAAACCTCCATACAACAAAAAGGAATATATACATTAAATAGAGAGATCATGTCAATGTTATTGAGAAAAACATTGATAAAACCAAGACAAAAATTAAACCTGTGGGGCCGGGGATTTAGCTCAGTGGCCTAAGTGCCTCCTGGCAAGCACAAGGCCATGAGTTCAATCCCCAGTGCAGCAAAAAAAAAAAAAAAAAAAATTAAACCTGTGTAACACTGACTTTCCCACAAATATGCTCTGCTAAAGTATTTTTGAACAAATAAATCACAGATAGTTGTTCTTAGCAGCTTTGTAATCTGTGCTCTCAAAAAGAAAAACATAATTCAAAAAATTTATCATCATTTTATTTGTGCTTCCAAACTAGTATAATCCCTCATTCCCATAATTTAAATTTCTTCCTGATCTTCTACATTCTGAAATCTTCATAGATTGAGGATCTAGGTCCTCCAAATTTCACGATCCCACTTACACCAATTTTCTCAACTGCTGGTCTGTCTGTTTACTAAATTCAAAAAGACAAAGCAAGAGGCCAGACCTCATGCTCAGAGTTTGTATACTGCTTCATTTTGAGCTTCTTATTTCCATAGTCACTGTGGGTGACTCACTGGAAGTACTTCATGAATAAACTGTAAAAAATTGATTCCAAAATTAGAGGATGATTTAGGCCCTATGTTTTTCTTCCTGCATGATGTAGAGTTTAAGTAAACAGACAAATTAATTTAATTCATAACAAAACAATCACTCTTTTAGTTTGTCATATTCATCAGATGACTTCAAGTAAAAATTTTAAATAAAATATGTACTATAAAAATTTTGGTGGTCTTTTACGTTCCTCATTAAAATGTCTTGAGAATGGCTTCTTTCATTTTAAAGTACATTAAAGCACTGATTATTTGTACAGGGATATATATATATATATATATATATATATATACACACACACCTTTTTCTTTAATTTTTTTATTTTAAAGAAAATAAAACTGAACAAAATAAAACAGAATAAAACCAATCAAAATAAAACAATGAAAGCAATATAGGACTTCAAATAAAGATAACAGGAAATCAACAATGGCTGCATAGTGTCTCTTGTTTTCTTCAAAATAGCTGCCCATACCACCAGACATAATAAAATCAAACAAAACAAAGCAGAATAAAATCACTCAAAACAAAACAGTGGAAGCATTACAGGACTCCAAAAGCCGATAATAGGAAATCATGTATCTTTCTCTTTGCAAATGCAAATTTTAAAATATTAATGAAATAAAATACAATTTAAATGGATTTGCCAAGACAGATCCACAGGACATGTTGGGCCTAATTTTTCAGGCCTGTAAGGGATAGAGTTATTGTCACAGCCTGCCTTTAACTAACACATGATTGGAGCTGGGTCTTCTCTCTTCCCTCTATCTTGGCCAGAAGAGCAGGGTTACACTAATCCACCTGCCATCTTTATCTACACATGGCCACACTGCCTGCAGGACCAAACCTCTCATTTTGCTATCATCCCACATGCTCCATCACAGCTCTACCCTTACTAGGATACATTCGAAGTACCCAAAGGAAGGAATAGCTTCACAGACAGTTCAGAACCCTGACAGTGTCAGTACATAA
>RJWT010055898.1:0-10104 GCA_004365215.1 Cuniculus paca
GGATGGAAGAAAAGCCCCTGACAAATGCCCTTGGGGAGCCCAGCGGGCTGGACGGCCAAGAGGTCCAGGTGGCTTGCAATGGGAGGCTGCCCAACATGTCTATTCTTCCTGTTGCAGGTCATAGAAGTAGCTTATTCATTCTGCAAATCAACAAGGGCCAAGAGGACCCTCAGTGACAATTTTACTGGGGGATCATGGTCAAAATGAGATCATTTCTTACTGACCCCAAATTCTTCAGCATGGAAATGTTTCTGAGACCTGGGCGGATGAGAGCCGTCCTGTGAAGATTTGGCGGGGGCTACTCGTTGGCCATTCTATGGAGCTTGTGATTTTGCAGCAGCCATTGGGCGGTTTCATTCCTTCTTTCTGCGGATCTGTTCAGAGGTTCCGAGGCTGGCCAGGCCTTGTGCCCTGAGCTGGGTGTGTGGAAATGAGTCAGTTGTGGTCCATGTCCCTAGGGAGCTCACGGAGTGGTGGGGACACAGACATGAGTCAGGTGTGAGGACAGGAGCAGTGGGTGTGGCTGGGACAGGTGCATGCTGGGACTGGGTAATTGGAGGGAAGTTTAACAAAGGGGTTCATGGTGTGGGGAGGTTCTGAGAAACCACAGAGGTGGTGCAGCACTGGCGCTGGCCACTTTGGGGTCTTTTCCTTTCCTGAGCTTGGCAGGGAAAGGAGGGCCTGGTGCTGTAGCCCACAGAGTTCAGCCCCTGGCAGAGCAGGGCCAGGGTGGTGAGAAGACCAAGATTAGGGTCTCCAGCCCACAGACCTCTGGGAAGTCCTCGGCAGTACTTGGGCAGGTCTGGGCGGATTCGCCTAGGAGAGACACGCAAGCTCTGTGTGGGTTTCCTGGGGCTGCCACGCAAGGCCCCACGGGCCAGACAGCTGGGAGCCACAGAACCTATCGTCCCACCATTCTGGATCCAGAGGGCTGAGCTTCCTCTCAAGGTGTCAGGGAAGGATGCTCCAGCCTTTCTCCGCACACAGGTATTCAGCGCTTGAGCCAGCATAACTATAGCATCTCCCTGTGTGTGTCTGCGTCACAATCCCCATTGTATAGAGGACACCAGTCAAATTAGGGGCCTGCCCTGCTGTAGTATGACCTCGCCTTTACTAATGACATCTTCGATGACCACATTTCCAAATAAGCTCACATCCTGAGGAATGGGAGGCTGGCACTTTAACATTACTTATTTGGGGCACAGAATTCAATCGTAACAAGCTGTGTGCTGGTGGATGGGTTGGGATTCAACACGGAGCTGCGACGTGCGTGTGAGTGTGGAATACGCCTGAGTACAGGGGGAGTTACCAAGGGTACCCAGAGCCTGAGAGCCGGCCGCATGTTTAGGGCCAGGGGACCCATGTGGTATCGACGGCCGAGCAGGTCCTCATGACCTGGTCCTTCCCTGCTCAGTCCTTTCCAACAGGCCCCTCCCACCTCTGTGCCCCGCAAGCACCACCCCCTGGCATCCTTCCGATCTCCCTTCCTCACCTGCCTGCCAGACAGGCCTCTTCCCAGGGGTGCCCACTCCCTCCAGGGCTTCCCCCAAGCTTTGCGAAGCTTCCGTCTTCCAGAAAGAAGTCTGGTGCATGCCCATAACCTCGGTTACTCAGGAAGCTGAGACAGGAGGACGGCAAGTTCAAGATCAGCCTGGGCAACTGAGCAAGACTGTCTCAAAATTTAAAAAGGAGGGGTGAGGTGGGAGGACGTAGTTCATTCTATGCCCCTGGGTTTGATCATCAGTACCAGAGAAAGAAAGAAAGAAAGAAAGAAAGAAAGAAAGAAAGAAAGAAGACAAAAGTCTGAAAATATTTCCCATAGTACAAGAAATGATAGAAATTCCTGGGACCCAGGGCTGAAGAAACTGGACAGAGGTGGGTGAACCACCAAAAAGCAGTTTGCCCCCTCCCTGGAAGCCCCTCCCGTCCCATCCCTGTGCATTTTAGGTCCCTGTCACAGCTCACTGTTGTGGCCACAGTCACGGTGTGCACATGAGCCTGGGCGAGTGAGTGCCTGCTGCATACCAGGGGGCACCCTGAGTGCTTTCTCTTTTCTGTTTCTTAAAACTTTGTGGTATGGCAGGTTGAACCCCCGGGCCTTGGAACTGTGCCGCACCCACAGCCCTTTTGTTTTTGAGGCAGAGTCTTGCTAAGTTGCCAACTGGCCAGGCTGGGCTCACACTCGCGCTTCTCCTGCCTCAGCCTCTCTTCGTGCTGGGATCACATGGACCACGCGTCACTGGCGGACTCTGAGAGCCTTCTGCCGCTGCGGGCTGGGAATCCAGGCTGGCTTCCTGGCTTGGCTTCTTAAGGGCTGTGCAAAGCGCCGCCCCTTCTTCAGGTAGCGCAGGCCTGGGCCTGAGTCTGAGCCTGGGCCTGGGCCTGGGCGGCGGTGGCTCTTGTGGGCGGCCTGTGCTTTCGCCGAGTCTCCGCACCTGGCACCTCGATGGGGGCATCCAGGGGCAGAGCTGTGCGGTGAACCAGGAGGCTCAGCGGAGAACAGGAGGCCAAGAGCCTGCACGGGAAGAGGGTGGAGCCGGGCTTGCGTTGGGACTCCGGGCCCAGCTGTGCTCTCCAGGGCGGGGAGCCCCGGGGGCCCAGTGGGGCGTGGCTCTGACTCCTGGAGGTGAGGATGGGTGTGGCGGCGGAGGTGCACGCTCGCCCTTTCTGAACAGAGCTAGGGGAGACTGAGTCCTGTTTGTCCTGTTCCCATCCTGTCTGGGTTCTCACTGATGGTGCCTCTCACGACTGTGCAATTTGCCACATCCCCATTTCCCCATCTGTGACGTTGGTGCTTTTCATACCTGGCTTCCAGGAAATCCAGCGCCACACACAAGCATCTCTCCCCACGAGCCGCCGTCCCGGGGCTCAGCAGTACGGGGCTGCCGTGCCCTCGCAGGTGGATCTGGCTCTGGGTCTGTACTGTGCAGCCTTCCTCGGCCCCTTGTGGGTCCTGCTTGCTGAAGCTGCGCTTCCAGGACCTGGGGAGATCCCCTGGGGGTTTGGCCTCAGCGATGTGTCAAGAGGAGGGCGCCCCAGGGTGCTATGCAGGGTGTGAGCTGTTCAGCTTCAGCCCCCCAGAGCTGCCAGCAGCCCCCTCACCCCTTGCATGCCTGAGCCTGCCAGTTTCTCTGTAAAGCACTCGGGAAGAGTGGCCTGGAAAGCCTTGGGGCCAGGGACTCTGTGAGGCTGCACTCTGGGGCCTCTGGAGGGTGAGGGTCTGAGGGACCTTGCAGCGCAGGATTTCTGCCCGAGCCAGGCTCTGGGAGGAAGCGCACACAGGCTGCTGGGCTTCCTGTTTTCCAGAAGCTGAGTGGAGAGTCTGGCTGGGGAGGAGGCTTTCTGCTAGGCAAGTATGTGTGGGAGGTTGTGGACGGCCTCCTCTGTGCCGAATAAATCAAAAGGCTGCTGCAGAGACCCATTTAAGGCTGTCAGCAACCCTTGGTGTCAGTTATTATTATACCCATTTCATAGACTGGAAACAGAGGCTGAGAAAGGTTATATACTGGCCAGAGAGGGCCTAGTGTTGGACCCGGCCCTGCCTGACTGTGGAGCCTGTCCACATTTCTGCCTCGTGGAGCAGTCTGAGAGCAGAGCCACACTGGGCCCCGAGGTTTCCCAGCTGGGTTTTACTTGCCCAGAGCCCCCGCCCCACACCAGTCTGTGGTCACCATATCATGTGCCCGGTGATCCCTATAGTGGCCATGGCCCTGGGTGCCAAGTCAGCCACTTGGGAGTGCCCAGAGCCTGGGGAGCCCCGGGGGAAAGGAGCCCTGGGGGAAAGCCTCCTGCTCCTTTCTCCACACAGGGGGCTGGCTCCTGCAAGCCACCAGCCGAGCGGTTGCTATGCAGCTGTGTTTATTCAAGGCAGCCTTGCAGGGAGTAGGAGTGCGCCAGCCGCTACTGTGGCTGCCCAGCTCCTGCCGAACAGGAGGCCGAGGCCCAGGGCTGTGAGGCTGGGCAGCAGCCAGGGAAGGCCAGGTGGAGGGTCCTGTCCTTGCCTCCTGGGACCCGGCGGCAGCACTGTGTCTGGAGAGACTAAGTATCCTGGATTCCTCTGGTGACAGGGGTTTGGCCTCTGGACAGAGAGGTGAGAGGCAGTGTGCGCACCCAACTTTGGGGTAGGGGAGGCAGAATGGGGGGGCAGTCAGGACTGCTGAGGCCCTCAGAGGGAGGGACAAAGACCTGACCTGGAGCGAGCACAAAGGGCTTCACGAGAGGAAAGGCGTCACGTCATGTGACGGAGGCTGTGTGGCTACAGGGAGCCCCGGCCCCTCTCTGGGCTTGGTACGCTGGCTCTAAAGGAAAGGTTTGGACTTACTGCTTTCTGGGTGCTATAAGCTAAGGACGGGCCGGCTCTTCCCAGGTTGTGGCCTTCATCAGTGGGTGGTGCTCTCCATTTGGGGAAACCTTGACAGCGTCACAGGGCCCTGGTAGTGCCAAGGAGGGCACCATGCTTGGGGTTGGCGTATGCAGCCACGGTGCAGGCCTTGGGGGACTCTCTCTGGGTTTGATTCTGACATTGGCCTGTATCCTTCTTACTAGCTGTGTGGACTTGGGCTCTTTGCCTCTGCATCTCACTTTCCCATCTGTAAAGTGGGGGTTCCACTGAAGCCTGTCTCAGAGGTGCTGCGTGGACAGAGACAGGAAGGAGAGCAACACGGGTGTTAGCCACATGCTAGGTGGAGCTCACTGTCAGTGCTGTGACTGGCCCAGCAGAGATTATCCTGTTCTTTTCCAGGGTAGAGTTTAGTCAGCCACCTCTGTGGGCCAAGGCCATATTGGTGGGGACCTGACGGGGCTCCTTACCTGGAACCCTGTGAGGAGGACTGGGCTGTGCTGTGCAGTATATCAGTGAGGGGTAGCAAGCAGACTGGTGCCTGGCCCAGCTGGGGACATGAGGGCCCACGGTTGGGTCCCGAGCCAGGGAGCCCCACATTGCTGTCCTCCACGCCCAGGGACTCCCAGGATTGGCTCCATTTCTACCCGGGAGCCTGGGTTCCAGATTTGAGGGAGTGAGATGTCAGCCTGCCTCCCATTGCCTCCACCTTTGCAGGCAGAGAACGAACTGTGTAAGATGCGTGGGCAGCTTGCGGAATAACTATGATGTGACTGTGTGGCCGCCACTCAAGTCAGGACACAGACACCCTAGAAGATCACAGAGCTCACCCCATGGGCTCCATCTTTGTCCTTCCCCCTAGGGTGACTCATTTTCCTGATTCTGCCTTGATTTTCTCTAGGTTTCTACCCATGTATGCATTTCTAAGCACTCAGGCTCGTTTGTTTGCCTTCCTTGCACTTCGTCTAAGAGGAATCCTACACTGCAGTCTTTTGCGTCTGGCTTCTTTTACTAAAGATCTTGCCATGGGCATCCGTGGTGTTCTCTCAGGGCAGTAGTTGGTATTTATTGCTGTGTCGTGTTCCACAGCATGAGCGCAGCACAGCGTATGCCTCCATGTCCCTGGTGGACATCTGCGCTGTTTCCAGATTTGGGCTTCTCTCCAGGCAGCGGCTGGGATCATCCTTGCGCTTCTTTCCCTGATCACTTAGGTAGGACTTTTGCGAGAGTGGATGCCAGGACTGGAATAGCTGGGGGTAGGGTCTGTTCATCTTTAGGCTCGTTAAGAAAGGCCGACAATCCCAGGCGGTGGTGCCTACGCACCCGTACCCTGCCAGTTGCCGTGAGAGCTCCTGCTGGACCCTCCGTGCTGCTCATCTTAACTTGCACTAGGCTTCGGACAGCAGCGATTGCACCTCAACGCTTGTGTTTCCTGGTTGCAGGGAAGTTGGGCACCCACCCTCAGACTCCCTTCACCCACACTTTTCTGAGTTTTAGGTACCTCCTTTCCTCTGCCCTCTGCTGCCTCAACCCCTCATCATGCTCTAGCTCTTGACCCCTATTTTTCTCTCTGCCCCTCTCTCCATTTTCCTTGGGAACTCAGGAGCTCCATGTTCCTTCTCTCTCATTGATCTTCGAGCTGCAGACCTGTCTGAGATTTCTACCTCATCTCTGCATCCAGACCTTTGGTTCTTGGCCTCACTTGCATGTCTGTGGGGCTTCTGATTTCCCTGCCATGAAACAAGGATGCAAGAACATGGCCCTTCAAGGAAGCCAGCTCACTATCCCAGATGGAGCCTAGCAGGGGTCCTGGAGAGGCGCATGCATGACCCTGGCTCGTCCTCAGGGAGCTGACTTTCCTGTGGGCCTTTGGAAGCACAGGGCTGGGGCCTGCCATCCTGTGAGCTTCTTGTGGGGAGCTTTGTCATGACTCCTGTCCTGGAGTGTGACAGTCATTTGGGTGCTGGAATCATGGTCAAAACTACCTGGCCAAGACATTGATTGAAAATGATGTTTTATTTGTCCTTGGTCCCTTCTGATCTCTAGTATCTGTAAGAGTTCATAGGCTACAGTTTGAAGCTGTGAACGCAGTCACTGGTGCAGTCCTGGAGCAGGCCAGCTGTGCAGGCACCACGGTACCAGGTGTTGGGAAGCTGGGAAAGCAGCTTTTCTCCCAGCCCTGTTGAGGATCTGCCTGTGTGATGCCTGCAGGGCTGGATACCTGGAAGGGATAGGCATTGGCTCCTGATGGTTTTTGGCATGTTTTAATGACCGGATGCTGTGTCATTCCCATCTCAATTTGTTGGTCTTATGGGGCTGATGGGTTTAGACGGTCATGAGGGTAGAGCCCCATGACAGGATGAGTGTCCCTATCAGAAAAGACCAGAGAGTTTGCTTTTTTGGCTGTGCGAAGACATTGTAAGAAGATAGCTATCCACAACTCAACCCCGAAAGAGTTCTCACGAGGAACAGAACCTTCCAGAACCTTGACCTTGAACCTCCAGGCTTCGGAATTCACCCAGTCTGTGTATTTTGTTATAGCAGCCTGAACAGACCAATACTGCACGTGATACAGGCTCTCTGGGCCCCTGGTTAACTCCTCGTTTACATTGAGGGGCTTAGCTGACGTCAGTCTCCACTCCAGCTTGAAATTTAGTGATGAGAGAACCAGGTACAGGCCATTTTGTTCAATTAGTAGCATGGGTTTTGATTAAGCTCTGATTCATAGTGGTGTCAACATGGTACACACTACCGGGAGCAGGTTTGGAAGGTTTTGAATTTTGGGTATCTACATAGGGTGGTGTGCCGTTTATCACAGCTTACTAGTACAGCTCCTTTTGTGAATTAGAAAAAGATGTGTCAGTTATCAGAAAGAGACTATGATAAATGTATGAATTTGTAATGTCTGCAGTGTCAGTGGCATCCCCTTGATTATTATGCCCTTGTGCCGTGCTCAACCTGGACGATAAAACACGGCAGCCCTGCCTATCACTTACCTGTGCTCCTTTTTAAAAACAGTCTAAACGCAATTTCCCCCATACCCTTAGTAGCCAGTGATTCTTGTATCAGCGTTCCCTGGTTGGCTGTGGGGGAGCTGTACAAATGCTGTGGGCCTAAACATACCTGTATGTAAGCCTTCCTTGCCCTCTTCCTGTCCACCCACTCCCCCCCGCCCCCCCACCGAGCTGCCACTGGACATGAACGGTCATGTTCCCCTGTTGCGCTGCTTCAGGCTCTTGACCACTCGCCCCAGCCTGTCCTGGGCAGTCATTACCATGTTAACGGCCTCCACGGAGACTGACCTTGGAGCGTTTCCCAGCGAGGTGGCGCTTGACCCACGGTCCTGAATATCCTGCCCACCCTGCCTTCTATCTCTGAGCCACACACCCAGCCCTTTGTTTTGTATTTTTTTAAAACAGGGTCTCGATAAGTTGCACAGGCCACCCTCCGACTTGCAGTCCTCCTGCCTCAGCGTCTTGACTAGCTGGGCTCACAGGCATGCACCACCGGGCAGGGCTTGGGGGCCGACACGGCTTGGAGGCCAGTCTCAGCTTTGTTTCCTTTCTGCTTGCAACCTGAGTCACTTCTGTCGCCTTACTTCATTCTTGTGCTGGTTGCTGTGGGACCTGTGCAGCCACAGCCTTCATGGAAGGAGTAAACAACGGTCACTTAGCACAGGGCCGCCCTGTCCCTTAGCTGAGAAACTGACTCCGAGGGTGGAGGAGTTGGCTGTTTGGGGGCAGTGCAGAGCATGAAGGATGAGGACAAAATCCCAGTCACGAAGATCTGCTGGCTTTCGTAGCCCTTTAGGCCAGTGGCTGGCTGTTCTAACTGAGAGAGTAACACCTTAGTGCCTGGAGCAATGCTGGGCACAAATGGGGTCTCTGAATTGACTCTGCCTCAGGAGTGAGGTACTGGGTGTCCACGCTAAACCCCAAAGCCCTGCATGCCACTGTGCTGAAATTCATGGGACGTGGATCTCCGAGTGCTACCAGGCGCTGGTCTGAGCACTTTTCCCAGGGTGGTGCTGCTCACAGTTTGCACACTTGGTTGTCCAGAAGCACCCTGGCCCAGTTCCTGGAGCATCCTGCTCTGTAGCTCCCTAGGGAAGTGATGGCGAACCTTTTAGAGCTTTCAATGATACAAACAACCCACTGTGGCACATGTACCAAAGGTTTGCCACCATTGCCCTAGGGCCTGAGGGGTCAGAGTTTCACCCAGCAGGGACCCAAAAGGGCTCTGCTTGGGGAGGCGCTTTGGCGAGCACTGGAGTGGTTCTGGGTTCTTTTCTGCACTGATGGTGTCCCCAGGGACCTGGAGAACTGGGGCTGCCTTAGCTTGTTGACACTCTGACTTCAGGAAAGCTGCAAGTGGTGGCAGGTTGTTCAGAAGGCTCATCAGCGCACTGTAGTATCAGTGGCTGTGTCGTCCTCAGCAGCTTTTGGCAACTCTGATCATCTCGTTAGCCTCCTGGAGAGGGAGTACTGAGCTACACCCCCAGCCCTGAATACTGCTTTTCTACCTATAAGTTTCACAGGAAGTGTATCCTCTGGTCAGCTGTGGGTGGCAGGAGGGACCTGTGGCTCTCCATGTCCCCAAAGCCCTGAACTCCAGCATACTGGCTTTAACTCATCCTGGAACGTTCCTGCTGAGCCTTACTGAGCCTCTTCCCCAGCTGCTTGGGCTGGGGGTTGGTTCCTGGGGAACAGAATCTTTTGCCGCCTTGTTTGGGAGCAGCACTGGGTCTTATAGACATTCACAGCTGCTTTTGCTACCAGGTGGTCAAAGCCTTTCAATCCCAGTAATCACCAGACAGCAGGTTGCCTGAGGACAGTTCTCTTCAGTCAAACACAAGTGGCTGGAGGTGCTAAGTAGGGAGACTGGAACAGGACTGGGCCAGGACTGGGCTGGGCTGAGCACCAACCTGCTAGACCAGAGGGTTGCTAGGTGCTGCTCTGTCTTCTGGGGCTAGTTGGGTGTTGGGCCAGGCTGGCTTTCAGGCAAAGACAGGTTTCTCAGTTCCCAACTTGGAATCTGTTGCTTAGCAAGAGGGAGTTGACACAGTATCCTGACCTGTGCCCAGATGGCAGCTCAAGGCAGCTGCTGTCTGTGTAGAAATTAGGAGATGTGGCCTGGCTTTACCCTAATTTTACTGCTGATCAGCCATGGCTGTCCACCTCCCCATCCTGTCACCCTTAATTCAGGAAAGAGTTCATAAAATTGTGTGAAGTGACAGTGACCTAGGAAAATGGAGCCATGTCAAGGGCAAGAGTTCATGACTGACCCTGAAGGCATAAAGGAGGCTGGGCAGAAGCCTGGAGTGGTCAGGTCTGGGAAGCAGGACCAGGGATGGTTGAGAGGGCCAAAAGTGTTACTCGTTGAGCAAGATAAGAGTGAGGGCTGAGAACATGAGGATTAAGATAGACACAACTCAAAAGAAACCAGGAGAGCTAGTATGTTAGCTTTTATTCCTATGACAAAAGACTGGAAAAGACAACTTACAGGAAGAAAATGTGTTTTGGCTCACAGTTTCAGAGGTTTCAGTCCATGGTGAGCTGACTCCAAGTTTCTCTGCCTGAAGTGAAGCAGAACATCATGGTGGAAGCGTGTGTGGGAGACTGCTGCTCCTGGAAGCCAGAAAGAGAGGAAGGGGCTGAGAGTGAGACATAACGTTCAAAGGTACGCCCACAAGTGACCCACTTCCTCCTCAGCCACACCTCCTGACAGCCACTCAGCTTTGAACTCACCCATGGATTAGCCCACTG
>RJWT010055899.1:0-10135 GCA_004365215.1 Cuniculus paca
ACAGTGTTTTTCCCCACTTGATGACCTTGAATCAATGTGTCCTTGAGTACCATGGATCCTAGCCCGGAGTATGGAGACAACAAGCACGTGACAAAGCAGTATCTTGATACACAATTGCCTCTTATAGTGTTAACAAGCTTAAAGATGTGAATCAAAACAATGGTGAGTGCATTGTACAAAATGTAAGCAATGTCTCCTCAGTTTAGCTAATCATGATACCCAACCCAAGTAAAATCCATTCCACACATTAAAGTATGCTTTGATACAGCTACTGCTACAAGTGATACAACTGCTCCAAAAAGGAGAGTTAAAAGCTATCAAGATCACTAGTGGTTAGCTTCATTGTGCAAAATGAGAAGTGCTGCAGACAACGCCAGATGAGAGCCCTATGCCCTGACTCATCAAATCTCTTGAGTCACATTTTCTAGAATTCAGAAATTTTCTCAACCATTTCAGTGAGCATAGCCCCTTTGCACTAAACTAAAGGTCCAAGGATCCACTCACCCGTGCACTCTGGCCGGCAATGAGCTGGTCGTCCTCAGTCTGAACACTTGTCCGGCTACGCACATCATAATCTTCCTGTTCAAAGTCAGAATCGTCTTCTAGTTCTTCAGGGGTCTAAATATAAAAAAAAAAAAGAGAGAGAGAGAGAGAGAAAACTTTTATAAAAATTTGAAGAATTTTTGATGTGATACTTTTCACCCCCATCTACATATTTCTTTATTGCAAAGGTTAAAGAGGACCCCAGAAAGATTTATAGGGTTTTAGATGTAGTGAAAACTATGTGAGAATTGGCTGGAAAAATCCCAAAAATTGTGCTCCTCTTATTTGCTTGTTTTTAGAAAATTTCTTTTCCTTATTATTTCTTCCTACAGGTCAAGTATGACTTGATGTAAAATGCTAATTTTAAGAAAAACTGTATTTGGTTATTATTTCCAACTACCTAAATCTATTGTAACCTGAAAAATAACCACAAAAAAATAAAATTTATACCTGTTTTTCTTAAAGCCTTCTTTGCTCTAATCTAGATCCTTTTTTCCTCAATAAACAAAGGGAATAGTAATCTCTGGGCCAATGATTAGAAGTCTTGAATACCTGGTGTGGTCACTAAACCCTGAGGTGTAACGATTACAGGTAGACTCTACAGTCAGAACTGCCTTTGTATGAATCCCTGGGTGACCAGGAGCAAAATGCCTAGCTTCTCTGAGCTTTAGCTCCCTCCTCTGTATATACTGGTGCTAATAGTAGCTACCCCCATAACTGTGGTGAAGATTAACTAATGTGCAGTGTATAGAATTATCTCACACAAAGCAGACATTTAAAAAGCATTTGCCAGCATTATTACATGGGATGTTGAAATAAATTTATTCAACAACTTTTTTTAAATGAAACGACAAATTACAGTGGTGTCTTGGTTGACAAACTTAACCCATTCCACGATTCTAGAAGAGAAGGCCACGCTCACATCCGTGCGTGAAATGAAAGATGGCCACAGTCGTGGTTGTCACCGGCTGCAGAGTTACCATATAACCCCAAAATGTCGCCAAACACTTCTGCTTGTGAACCAAATTGTTTGCAAACAGAAGCATTCATGAACTGTGCCACTATACTGACCATCCATTAAGGATTAAAAATTCTTCCATCTGTAATATCAGCTTCATTCAAATAAGTACAATGAAAGAGGGGACATTTTCTATTTAGAAACAAGAAAAAGAAAAAAAAATTGTTCAAAGAATTTAAGCAATGTATCCCATGTCCCTGAACTAGTTATCAACAGAACCAGAATTTACACTTAAACACACAAGCATGCCTAACTCCAGATACACTGTACTTTATTCATTGTTGCAATGGCAGTCATGGTTCCGTGGTGTACAATTATTTTTTTCATATTACAAGTTAGGCAACAACTGGATCTATAAAATTGCATACATACATAGCATATGAATGGCTTACTCGAGAGTTAGATTAACATTCTTCTCCATTTATAAAGTCTGCTGGAGGAAAGATAAGAATGAGAGCCAGTGGTGGTAGGCAAGCCTGTAATCCCAGCACTCTAGAAAGCTAAACAGAGGATTTCAAGTTGAAGTTCAAGTTTGGTCTAAGAAATGTGGCAAGACCCTGTTTTAAAAGAATAAAAAGGCTGGAGATGTAGCTCAGTGGAAAGGTCCTGGGTTGAAGCCTTGGTACCACACACACACACACACACACACACACACACACACATATGCACAATACAAAGATAAAAATGAATCTATAAGCCATGGAGTAAAAATGCCTCCACAACTTTAATGACAGTGATACCAAATAATAACCACTGATCCTTCATTAAGTATCTGTCACTGTTTTCTCTAAATGCTTTAAACACACTGACTCAGGAAGATTTCTTAATACTCCTATGATGTCAACACTACTTTCTCCATTTTACAGACAGATAAATTGAAGCATAAGATCTTATATCCTGCACAAAGCATTTTAGGTTGGGCAATTTCAAGTGTGTTCTCTAAACTGTTGTGCTCTGTTAACCCTAAAAGGATATGCTCAAGAGGTAACGAAGATCATACATAAGGACAACAGGAGATAGCAATGTGAGATTTGCAGCTCAGCTGTCATCACAAAATCTTCAGTGCTGTACCTTTCAAAAGAACAGACCACAAGCACCAGCAGTAGTGAGAATGCAGTGACCCTGTCCTCATTCAGGACGTGTCCTGATCCCTTTGGCTACCTCCATGCAATTAATCAGGTGTGGTTATTGATGAAGCCTTGGGATCGGTCAGACAGGCATAAAATGGGGTCCTTCATAACATTATCCCATTATGTCTGGTACTTTTCCATATTTTAGCGTGTCACTCTTGCTTTTTGCTTCTTTCTTGCCATCAACCTTATTAACATTCACTCAGTCATCTACACATGTTCAATTTTCTTTCACAGGAATATTAAAAGAATGGGAAAGAAAAGAGGTTTTGTTCCAATATTCTCTTAATTAAATAGGGGATGGAGTAGGCAGAACCTGGTTCAAATAACTGGTCATATTTTTATTGTGGACAGAGATAATATTCTCTGCTTATCCTTCACACTTCTGAAATGTACTGAGAAACAATTACAGCAAGTTGGTAAATTCTGCTGACAGATGAGATGACAAGATTGCAAGCACTTTTCATCATTAGTTCTTGAAAGGGAAAGGAAAAAGGAAAATAAAAAACCTCACTGGACAGAAAAAAAGCAGAATATGACAGGTCCTACAGCACTGTGTCCAAACATCTCTGTGATCTGTACCTTGAGCACATGAGTCAGTGACAAACCCAAACCAGCAACGTAAGGCTAATTATGATGGGCTTTTCTTCAAGTGGCAATAGCCTCAGAACCAAAATAGAGAAAATATTTTAAATAAAAAAATAACAATCTGGATGTGGGTCCAGGGGACTTAAGTGATTTAGGCTCATCCCCACTATGCACACCTATGTCTTTGGCAAGTCATTTAGTTTTGCTGCTTCTGTGTCTTCTCACCTATAAAATGGAGATTATCATTGCTATTTACTCTTCCTGCCTCACAGGATACCTAAATGCAGATAAGGAGAGCTTTAAAAATGAACTAAATTTATAAATGATACTGATAATTAGTAAGGTTAATAAAACGTAACGCCTAATAACTACAGTGACAATCATTGTTTACCACCCACTGGGATAGGCATTCAGATAACAAATTTAATCCTTAATGAAATAAATTTTTGTAATCTCTATTTTGTAGGCTTATGAAGAGGCTCAGCATCATTAAACAAAATATCAAAGGTGTCACACTCAGCAAGTGGCACAACTGTGGGACAAGTTGAGGGTTCCAGAGTCCATGTCCTTCACCCTCAAAAATACCACCAAAATGGATGAGTTCAAAACATTTTCATGCGCCTGAAACATGCAGCAAATCCACCCAAGCTAGCTGTATAAATAGTTCTGTGCATGGGTAGTTGGCTAATTGCATGTAAATGTGTCTCCTACTCATGCTGTTATTTTTTGAGTTGCTCAATTTCAAAAGTATGAATATTTGTTTTTTGGTCAGCCAAAGACCTCCACATATTAAAGGAGACACAATATTATAGATCATTTACAAATGAGCCCGCAGAGATCAGATTTGTTTCGTAAGGTAAAGAAATTTTTTAAAAATGTATAGCTTACTGGAATGAGGCTATAGACGGAAGATCACACTTCAGTTCTGTTCTGTGGTACTCCCAGAGAGGCCTCTTTATAACAAGCAAAAGTTACTTTCTGTGATTTGCTCCTCTTTATCAGGCTGTGGTATTGGATCTAATCTTCAAAATGGCACAAAGCATCCAGTCTCCAAAATCTCCTATAAATCTTCAACTTATACTCATTAATTTATGCCCATTACAGAAGTCCAAGATCTCATTTGGTCCAGAGACACACTACACATCATTTGCAGAACAGGATCAATCTACAAGCTTCTTGTATTAAATCTCTACAATAGCCTCTTGTTATGACTTGTGTCTAGATGTTCCCCCAAAGCCTCATGCAGTCATCGAGGTGGGGGCATTTCAAAGGTGGCTGAATCTAGAGTGTGTGGTGCTGGGATCAAGAGTGTGTGATTACTAAATCAGTGCATTGATTGCTTTGGCATGATTTTGGCTTGTATTAAGGGTGTGAGTGCTATGCCCACTCTAAGGAAGGTAGACTCCATAAATATAAGGGACACAAAGGAGGCTGATCTGCTCTTGTTTGCCTGCTTGCCATGGACTGTTTCTCCTCTGCGATGACCCTGTCATGTCACCCTGCCTGAGAGCCAACTTACTATGAACCAAAACCTCTGCAAACTGTTAGCCAAATAAACCTTTCCTTCTTGAACTTTGGGTGTTGGATTTTTTTGTCTCATCAGTGAGAAAAGTAACAGACACCTCTATACAGAAACAAAGTGAGAAACTGTTGAAGTATTCAGAGATGTTTCACCTGGACAACTCTGAAACCAGAGTTGTTTCACCTGTACGTAAAATATATTATGGACTATTTAAAGAAAAGGCTCAAATGTGTATGAGAATTTGTTTGAAAGAAGAAAGAAAAGGTAGGTTGGCAGTAGATTTGGGGTAATATACAGGGAAGTAATTCCCAACAGAGCTCTATACTACTGGAATGGGTTGCAGATTAAAAAATACAGTTAGAGATCTAAAATCAGCATTTAAAAAAGTCTCACGTCAAAACCAATTGGCCACAAGTACTATATCTCTAACTTGAATTACTGTAGTGATCTCTAATTAATCTCTCTAGTTTGATCTCTGCCCCTCTAAAGTATATTCTCAACAGCATAGCTGGAATGGTCCCATTAACATGTGAGTTAATTAATACCATTCCCTTGCTCATAACCCTCCAATAGCGCCATCTCCTTCAGTTTGGCCCTCAGGATTCCTGTCCAGCTTCACTCTCCAGCCTTGGTAGTCATCATTTCACCTGCCTGAAATATGCTACTCCCAGAACTTTATGGCTTATTCCCTCCTCTTTCTCCAAATCTCTTCAAATGTTACCCAATCACTTAACTATCTTTCATAAAATTCATGCCCAACCTGAGCTCAATCTCTCTCTCTTCTGTACTGCCAGGCTTTTAGCATTATATGTACTTGCTTATTCTCTAGGTCCTACCAAAGTGATACCAATTCCACGAGGACAGGACTTGTGTGTGCTTTGTTCACCTCTGGGTATAGGGCTCCTCCAACAGTGTGGGACATCTAATTATGTATTCAAAAATATTTGTTAATTGAATAATGAAAACTGAATAAGCACTTTAAAAACACCAGATTGTTTTTAATTAACAACAACAACCAAAATAACCTAGCAATCTAATGAAACTCCATTGATTAACTGGACAACCACAACTGATTCTAAGTAAGATTTTATCAAGCAGATAACTTCTACCCTTTTCCAACCTTTTCTTTTTTATTGGTACATGTTTGCAGTGTAAAATGCTTACGCTCCTTGTGCGGCATTGATACATGTACATAACACATCTTAATGCCATTTTTTTCTAATTATGACAAATACTGACTCCATACTCTGTAATGTTAAAATTGTTTACTTGCTTAAATTCAAATCCAGTAGT
This sequence comes from Cuniculus paca, assembly GCA_004365215.1. Classification (NCBI taxonomy): domain Eukaryota; kingdom Metazoa; phylum Chordata; class Mammalia; order Rodentia; family Cuniculidae; genus Cuniculus; species Cuniculus paca. The sequence goes on from RJWT010055899.1 coordinate 6,095, forward strand.
CAATTGCATAAAGATAAGCTTCATCCCAGCAGGATGAGAAGAAATATTTCTTGGAAAATTCCTAAGTGCCACATCTGTGATAGTCCTTTATTGACTATGGAATATTTGTTTCCCTTTACAGATAAGGAAATTGACAGGCAGAGAAAATAATTAGCATATCGATGACTCATGGGTTGTTTAAGCTCTAAGTTCCAAAGTTTTCTTCTTCAGGGTCTCCTCTTGGTTTCAGTAATGTTTTTACAATGCCTATAGCCTCAAAACAAATATCCTTAACAGGTATGCCAATTAAGCAGTTTAGTTCAAACAACTTAACCATTTTTGTGATCTAACAAACACTACACTACTTCACAAACCTTGAGATCAAAATGGACACCTACTGATTCCTAAAATGGCTTTATACCACAGTGATCACCACACACCCAGCTCCGTAACAATACTACATCATCAAAAATTATGTGTCAACCTGATGTGTAACCCTGAAACAACTTCCAGCTAACATTTCATATGGAATCTAAGAGATCTCTATGTATTACTCTTGAAATTTTAAAATATTTTACAATGTTCCAGGGCCCCTTAGTGCACAGTTTGGGAGACGTGAAATTGCAATACAGACCTTCATCTGAACCCTGTGCTAGGCCCTATTATTTTCTTGACCTGTCTTTGAAAGCATCACATCTAACCCAATTAATGTGTTTCAGTTATTACCATTTAGTGCAGAGATAGCATCATAATAGCCTTTCCTGGGTAACTGTTAGGAAAAGCAGCTAATGTTGTGTCAAATGTAGGCATCCCAACATCAAGCTATTATTACATCTACCTTACCATTTATCTTCATTTCTAATACCAACTCTTTAACTCTTTGTATTTTAAACGTATACTTGGTCCTCATTATTTTCAGATTCCTCATTTATGAGTTTGCCTACTTATTAAAATGTATTTCTAATATTCAAAATCAATACTCATGGTGTTTCTGTAGTTATTTCCAGACACAGGAGAGTGTAAAATGTTTCCATCACCCAACACCCATGCCTTCAGCTAAAGTCAAACAACGCAATGCTCTGCCTTCTTATTTAAACTCTTATGCGGGAAACAAGTGTCCTTTCCACAATTTATTTAGTGTCATATTCTTTGTGCTTTTGGTTGCTAACTTTCTGCTTAAATCGGTACCCAAGAATAGTGGTGAATTGTTTATTATGTAGTGTCTTCAAATGTCGGTAGGGTAGCACGCACCTCACCTAGGTTGGATAAGTTTTGGTCCAGTAATTAGTGCTGGTGGCTGTGAGATGCATGTTAGTGTATCAATAATGCATATTAAATAAGATGTCTTTAAACAAAACATATGGAACAGGGTTATGTGTTGAGCAATTCATAAAAATATAACCAGAGGCTCACAGGAGCCTAATTCTCTATTTCTCCTAGGCACAATAATTCAGTATTGGGTAATTTGGCGTTCACAGTGAATTTATAAAACTATTGTAGTTGATGAGACTTGACTGTACATTGGCTTGCCACATTTGCCTATTCATTTTTCAACTACTCCACAAGGATAATCAGAAAACTCCCAAATATCTAATGGACCACACTGCACAACCTTCAGCAAGAAACACACAAAATACAGGATTGTGAAGTAGGGAAAGTGTAGATCTGAGTGAAAAGTAGGATTCTGGAAGGTAAAGTGGGAATTCTGATAGCACTGTGTCTACTTTAGATGGTTTCCTGGAGCTGGCCTGGAGGTCTCAGATACCAACATTTCCATTACATATGTATTGATTGCTGAGCAACAAGTTGATGGAGAATTTGACCCTTCAAGACCCTTTTTTATTTCCTTTTTTAAAAAGAAGATTTCTTTCTTTTTCAAAGTGCAGTCAATACTTTGGGAGGGGGCACAGTCAGGTATGCTGGAAAAGAAATGGGTCTCACTATCTAAGTTTTTCCTGATTCTGCACGGTGGAATTTTTGTATGTAATGTATACTTAATCATATTCAGAGAAGAAACCAAGAAATTAACTACAAAACGTAGTCATTTTTGTGCCCAAAGGAAAAGGATTTAAAAAAACAATTTGTATATATAGTACATTTCTTTCTTCCTAAATTTTAAGTGGTGAGAAATTCATCTGATCAAATCACTCAAAATGTTGAGATGGAGAAATGACACTTCATGTGACAATGATACGGCATTTTATCTAAAATTGTGGGTTTTTTTTTTTACAGTTCATGAATAAATAAATGAATGATGGCTATAAACTTTGTCAGCCTTTCAGATAAATGGCTGACACAAAATATGATATATTTCACAAAATATGATATATTTCACAAAAATATGAAGGCTAACAAAGCAGAAAAATGTCAAAAGAAGGAATATGTCTTGAGGATTACAGTGGGATTTAGTGACAAATGCTTTGAGAACATAACTCTCATGGTCTATTACACTATTTACAAGTCAGAATGTAATGAAGGAAATGATCTAATTTGTTATGATCTCAAAAGGCTGACTCTTCTTTCCTTCTTTGTATTCTCACATCTTTTTTTCTCTGTTGTCTTCCCAACTTCAAAGAAATTTGTCTGTCTCTGTCTCTGTTGCTGTCTCTCTGTCTCTGTCTCTCTCTCTCTGTCACACACACACATATACCTACACATACACAGGACAAACACAAATACATAGGGAAATTTGCTGTGTTCCAGTCAAAGCATTATAATGAGGGGAAAAGAAAAAAAGACAGTCATTCCCTTCTCAAATTTCACATTCTAGAGAAAGTAGTAGACAAAAGAAAGAAATAGTGTAATAAATACTATTACAAGAAGAAACAGTTATAGGTGGTTAAAAAACAGGGGCATTATTGTTGAAGAGTAAATGTGGGGAGAGAACATTTCAGTCAAGTTGGAAAGATGGTCAGAGTCTTGCCAATGTAAAATGGACAAATTAAAAGCACAGGAAATTAGAGCCTCCATATTCCAAATTTCAACTCCATATTGTTAAGTATAATTAGCACTACCTAATACAATGTATCAAATTCTGTTGCCTTTAGTGGTTGTCCATAGAATTATTATGAAAGACTCATGGCTTAGAGACAACATCAGAAGATGGTGCCTGAGTTCTCCAGTGGAAGAGGTCGAGTATTTTAGAAGAGGACAGATGTCAATAAAAGCAAAAGAGTCTTTCTGGTCGTGCTCTGCTCCAGGCTTCTGGGGCCACTTGAGAAGCACTGAGTTGTGCTCTGAATATGACTGTCAAAGTGGGCTCTGAATTTCATGGCTTTAGGGACTTCCGGGAATGGAGAAGAATCTACCGTACATCCAAAATTCTCAAAGAACGTGGGATGTATTGCCCAGGGAGAAAATACTTCACAGATACTTCTTCAAATACCTGAGCAACTACATGCAGACAACGAAGAAGGTGACTGTACTTGCACCGTAAGGTTCATTGGTAGGTTGGTTTTGAAAAGGATGTGCTGGTTTAGGTGTTCAAAGATTCCTCTGAGAGGAGATTTCCAATGTGAGCTCAGCAGATCCAGGATAGTTTCATTGAGCAGCCTCAGAGACAACTTAGGCTACTGTGCGAGCAGATACTATCAAGGGCTGGCACCTCCAGTATGTTAGCTGTTAGGTATGTGCAGTTATTGAGGGATTTAAATGTGGCTGGTGCAACATTTGAAATGATAACACTACCAATACTTTGACTAAATGAAATATATAAATAAGATCATAATTAATTAATTAATTTCACTTGGTACCGAGAATCAAACTCAGGACCTCGCGCTTGCCAGGCAGGTGCCCTGTTGCTGAGCTATATCCCTGACCCTTTTGTTTGCTGTTTAATGTCTATCCTAGAACTTTTAAATTTTAAAATATGACTTCTATTATAATGTTATTGAATTCAATATAACAGAAGGCAACATCACAGATGCCTCCTCTGCTCCAATCAGAATAACCATAAATGGATCTGTGTCATTGCTTACTCTTCTGCATATATAGTTTATTTGAAGAAAGAGTTCTGGGGCTAATAAAACTGTACCCTATTATGCTAAACTATTGTTAATGGGG
>RJWT010055900.1:0-10098 GCA_004365215.1 Cuniculus paca
CTAAGTCACTCTCTGGGCTGGGCTCAAACCGTAGGTCCTTCTGCCTCAGCTTCCTGAGGAGTTGGGGTTCTAGGTATGTGCCTGCTGGCAAGCCCAGATTTTAGTATGTTAATTAGTTTTATGTTTTATTGTTAATTTATGTTAATTCATTTGTGTTATCTAATGTTTAATTTTGTTTATATTCTGAGTTTATTTGATACTGTGTTTAATATGGCTAAAATTTTTCTAAATTTCCTATAATCAAAATATCATAAAGTACAACATATATACAGTCATACATATTGTAGCTATTTGAATGTTATGGCAAAGAAAATATTTGGGGGCATTAGCTAACATAATTAAGGACACTTTACTTACAAATCGTAAAAACTTTGGTCTTGGGCCTTTATGTACAGCTTGTACTGGCACACCGGGTACTGTCTAGTATTATCCATTAAGAGGTACGACGTATTACTGTATTCGGTGCTATGTGCATCGGCATCACATGCCATTATAATTATTTTTTAGTATTCCATGTATAAACACAGCACTCACTCTGTAATTAGGTCGTCTTTTCAACAGGAAACCATTTTCCTGGTAGAGATGAAAACTGTAAGTGCTGGAATTCTTTTCGAAGATGTAGCCTCCCTTCGAGTGATGGTAGTGACTCCTTGCTGCAACAGCACCATGATCACTGCCACCACGATGGCCCCAGAGGCTAAGGATGTCCACATCCAGCCTGGCCATTCACAACTTCCCTGGTCCCAAATGGGGACACAAGTGCCATCCAGCAGCAGGGAAGTCTGGAGCAGCTACTGCCCTTCTACCATTGCTGAGCTCCTGCCTCTGCCGGGCACAGTGCAATCGCCAGTGACACCAAAACCCCGACTCCTCTCTCCGCCCTTGACTCCCCTCTTCACTCCTGCAGCACCCTCCTGGTCCTTGTCCTCCGTTTCAGACTATGCCATGCTTCCCCAGCACCCTGCCTGCTCCTTTCTGCTCCTGCCCAGTTTTCAGGGGACACCGTGGACACCTTTGTGCAATGACAATGGACAACAATATTGCAGAGGACAGAAACAGTGATGGTGACTGATGAAACCCACCACCAACTACGTTGAAAGCATTCCTAACCTCCTGGGTCTTTTGACGTGAACGTGCCACACACCTGCCCTGCCTTGCTGTGGTTCACAGGCAGTTGTTGCACTCGAAATTTTTCAGCACAGGTAGAGACCACTTTCTAAAGATGGTGACATCTCCATGTGCAGACACACTTTTTTTAAAATCTGAATCATGATTTTCCCATTCGTTAGCAAATACTTTCATCTCTCCACTAAATCAGCACCTCTCTGGACTTGTTGCTGTGTCCCCCTCCAACCAGTGCACCGCCAGACACAGTGGGTGACATCCGTCTTGCACATTTCTACCCTATGCCCTGTGCTGGAGACCCTGACAGCTTGGCAGGCCCAGCAGGCAGCTGAAAGGGGACATAGTCTTTCCAGGAGGACCTGGTCTGAGTCTGTCCCTACTCCACAGTACCCGGGCACTGCTGGAAATCAGTGCTGAATCTGGGAGGTATTGTAAGTCACCAAAAGGAATAGTGGCACCCAGAGCCAGGTGCACTTTTGCTCTCAAAGGACTTGTTTAGAATTCTGAAGCATCAGCACTAACTGGACCGCCATTACTTCATCGTTATAATTTTGGGCTCATTCATCTTGTTGATCTGACCGTTTACCATTTTTAGTTTCCGTCAAGATGTGGCAACACTTAGGCCAGCCACAGTGATAACCTAATTCTTCTTGCTGCTTCTGGCCCTAATGCGGCAGGAATGACAGCGCCCTTAGGGGAGCCAGGAGCCCCCGTGGCTCTTGGGAGACCTGCATCCTTATCATCCCCGCTTGCATGTTTGATTGCTTATGACAACGACGCACTGTCCCTTGGCTCACTGCTGGACTCATTGTTATTGTTCACCACTTTGGCTAATACATTTTGAGTTACTGACTCCATGGTCTTCCTAGGTTTGCTGGTGACAGTGTGACCTTCAGCTGGGACAGACCATCCATCATGCTTTGAACTTTTCACTCCATTTCACGCTCATTTCAGCTTTGCAAGGAAACCTTTGTCCACAGCTCTGTTTACGGCTCCCAGGGGAGCCCAGCTGTGGACCTCTGGAGTGCGTGAGAGGCCAGGTACAGTTGGGCAGAGCACACAGCCTGGAGCATCGGCCAACGCCAGGGCAGATGGGCATCTCCAAAGCCCATTTGTCATGTTGTCCATAATCCTGCTGGGTAATGAAAATGATCTGCTTCAACTGTGTTTTCAAGTAGAACCCAATGGCCATATTTGTAGTGATACACGTTTTAATAGGAATCTGAGAAATTTCCTTAGCGTGATACAGATGCTAGATTTGTCCACACAAATAGAGTAAGACAAAAATTGTATTTGGGGTAATATAACGCACAGCTTGTAAATGCTGTCCCTGGCCCTGCTCAGTTCCTGACACGTAACAGAGAAGATAATCCTCCAGGATTACATGGCTGAAGTCTTGCAGTGAATTCCCCCAGATATGCAATGTTTTCAAGGAGCAGAAATTAAAAGCATTTAGTAAGAGATGAACAAGCAAATAAAAATCTTTTCCAAAGTCAAGACCAAAAATGAGTTTCCCTGCTACTTACTGCTCTTCTAAAGAACTGAACTGTTGATTTGGAAATGCAGTTTTCCCAAGGCCTGAATGTAAGCAGGAGGTGTCCCAATATTGATCCATAGGGGAGTTTCAGGGCAGGCATTTCTCAGAGAGAGAGTCGCTCTCACTCTATAACTCCATCTGATCCACTGGAATTTATCAGTATCACAAAATCACTCTGGACTGTATTTCTTTTTCATTGGACATATTTGCAGTGCATAATGATCATGTTCCTCGTGGGGTGTCTGAGCATGTGCACTACACATCTTAATTCTGTTTTTTGTCACCTTCCCATCACATCCCACAGAGTGACTTGCTGCTGACATGGCGCGTCCCTGCTGATGCCGGTCTGGATGACCACGTGGAGTCACACCGGTCGGTTTCGGTGTGATTATACTTTCCCTCTCCCTCCTTCACCTGTCCTTAAGGAGGTGCATCACTAAGCACCACACACAAAAAAGGAGTGAAGACTTGCGCTCCTTCTCTGCATGCTGATTTGCCACACAAATTGGGAGCTTTTGCCCTCTGTAGGGCAATGTGTCGCTCCCCTCTCCCATCACTTTGAGATAAAATCAAAACGTTCGGAGGATGTTTACTTCTGTGGCTTTCTTCCACACGCCTGGGACTCATGGGTAATCATGAGGAACAATGCAGCAGTTGAATTCTAGGTCAGAGATATTTTCCAAAACCCCAACTCATCCTCAGAACTGGCAGGGTCACTAAGAACAAGGAGACTGAGAACACGGCACAGCCAAGAGGAGCCCAGGATGTGGTGTCCTGGAAAAGAACATTAAGGGAATCTGAACAGAGCATAGATTTGACTTAACAATGTTGTGTCCACATCACTTCTTTGAGATAAATGTATCACCCGAGAATAAGATGCAGTGTTGGGAGCTGGGGTGGCAGATGTGGAAACTTTGTTTTTGCAACTTTTCAGTGACCTGCATTATTATCAAAATAGACAAATTCATAGAAGGAGTAGTGAGAAATCAATGAAGCATTTACAGAAAGGTCATCATTAGGGTCTGATCATACTGATATTGAGGAAGAGGGAAGTGGCCAAGGACATGTAGGAGGCAGGCAGGACCATGGCCAGGAAGCAATCCAAAGGAGAACAGCTTTGTGAGGTATTCTGGGGTAACAGGACATCAGGGTGCAGAGAGGGTGATGGGAGTGAGGACAACTCTCTGTTATATTTGTGGGTTTGTGGCAAGAAGCCACAGCTGAATCCAGGAGACATCTGCACGAATACTTAGAAGTTAACAAGCCCAGCTAGTGATTCCTAAGAAAATACATGGTGCATTGGGTGATGATGCAAGGGGATTTCTAACTAGGCTCACAGGTCAGAGGCCGGAAAGTCCATAACAGCTGTGAGGGCACTGCACAGCTGGAGGACCCAGGAGCTGCTCGGCTGGAAATATGGAAGCTGTGGCAGGAGAGGAATCAAGGATGAAGCTCCAGTCCAAGGCCAAAGAGCTGGAAGCTCCAGGGAAAGTCGCCACGCGAGTCTGCATTGGAGGCTGAAGAAACGGGAGATCTGGAGCCTGACGTCCAGAGGCAAAGGTCGAACCTGGTTGGGGAGATGGGAGCTCCTCAAGATGGTGCAGGTCCTTCTCCTTCCCTTTCATTCCATCCAGGGTGCGAGCCTACTGGTTCATGCTGCCCACATCCGGGGCAGGTCTTCCCATCTCAGTTTGCAGCCTGCACGTCAGTCACCCACAGACACTGTGCTTTCCTAATCTGTCAGGCCAGTCTTACTCCATTCAAGTTGACATTTCCTGATTAAAGGTCACACGTGTCTCTCCCTCCTGACAGGCGGGTCTTCACAAGGACTAGGAATCCGGGTTTCAATGCATGCTTTGTGATTCCCCAGTCCAGTGCTTCCCCTCTCCCTGCCACTAGTGACACAGGAGGAGGGAGGGCCTCAGGCTTACAGGGGTAGGCAGAGCAGCCCAAGGTCTCAAGCTCTGACCTCAACACGAAGCTCAGGGCTCAGGCACCGCCTGGGCAGGGGCACACACACTGTCCTCAGAATGGGCGCTCAGGTCCGCACTGGGAGAATCCCACATAAGCCTTGAAGTAGACTCGAAGCCTATGGGAGGAAATTGTGACCTCAAGTTGCACAGCAGGGGCTGGGAGCACAGCTTGTAACATGTGGAGGGACAGAGCCGGGAGAGCCAGAGGAGCCTCCGTGAAGGCCACGTGCGTGAGTCCTCCAAGTGACCCTGAGTCCCATCATTTCAGAAGCCCAGAGTTTCCACCCAGAGGGTGAAGCAGGACAGAGAACGCATCTGGTCCTTGGAGCTGAGAAAGTGAGACTCTTCCGGACCTGGCCAGTGTGTCGATGTGCGTAGTTTTGGCTTCCATGTCGCCTCAAGAGTCGCAGGAGTGGGGATCCAGCTCAGAGGCCTAAGCACCTGCCTGGCAAGCGCGAGGTCATGAGTTCAATCCCCAGTGCCACAAAAAAAAAAAAAAAAGAAAGTTGCAGCAGCATTTTCTCTTCTCACCAGTTCTACTGTGAGCTTCAAATCACTAACCCCTCAAGTTCTCTGGGGAGAAAGTAGATGTTTCGGGGGAAGCAGCAGTTGCTAAATATCTCTCCTTGGAGCCTTAAGAAGGAAAAATGCAGGACTAGGCAGCGGGCACAGCCCATGCTTTCATTAGCTGGTTGTCATCTGGACACCATCATGCAGAAATCGCCCCTGGAACTTACGGAAAAGTGTAGTTTTTCTTTGCTTTTGGCTTTTTAGACATGGGTAAAATTGTTATCCTATTAAGAGTTTTGGAAAAATGCTTTGTAATTTCTACTCTACATCTGAAATGGAAAGCAACGTCAAAAGCACCCTGTGACCTTTCTTACCAAGAGCATTACTGGGAAGTAGTTCTGGGCTCTGGTACTCAGCGGGGGAGCCACACCCCAACCGCAGCCCCAGCCTCACCCTGTGACACCGGGCAGTGTGGTGACCTGCAGCCTGTGTTCTGGTGTGGGGGTCATGGACTCCCCATCATCACACTGTCCAGGTGGAGCAGGTATGCTCTACCTGGCGTTTTGAATCTAAAGCTACTGCCATGAACAAAATGTGTTCCTGGGATTAAAGTAGAATCCAGTAGAATGGGGCTTAGGTGTGTTGTTATGAAGTAAAGAAAATTCCTTTGCAAGACAAGAGCCCGTCAAATCAATCAGGCTCGGTTAAGAGTCTACCAGAACTATCCTAATCTGAAATACTGAATCCTGATATTCTGTGACAAGTCATAAATACCTTACGTAAGTCTCCCAACAGCTGGTAACATGATCATCATTATACCAGTGAGAAAGCAGAAAAGATCATTCACTGATTTCAAGACTACACAACTAATCAATTTTAGAATGGCATTATAGCTTAGAGTTTTCTGGTTCAAAATCCAGCTTTAGAAATCACACCACCCTGCCCTTATTTGCTTGGGGGGCTGTGTGACTTTACAATGGGACAGTGTTGTCTGGCCTCTGTCAATTTGCATTTAACTTTGTTCTGGCTTCTAGAGCACTCAGCCAGACAGTTGCCAGATGGGCAATATAAAAATAAAAGCATAACTAGCTCAAAAACTAATAGTTCCCTTCGTGGCATAGGGACTATAATCTTTTATTTATTACAATGTTATGTTAAATATTTGAGGAGATCAACATTTAATTTTAAAAAATCTGTTGAGTTTGCAGTGAGCTCATGGATTGTGGATGTGCGACAAACCAGCATCAGAACCCATGCCCATCTTCTGGGTTGAGTAACTCTTTACCTGCCTATCGCAGAACTTCGTTTCATGGAAATTAAGCATCACTGGAATTTTTAGTCCTTCCCATAAGAAAAATAACCTAGCTCCTCACCCCTTGAGTTCCACGTGGACTCGCGACTTGGAAGCGCAGCTGCATGGATGCTCAGCACAGGAAGCAGAAGCCTGTGGCGTCTGTCCTTGGGAATCAAGGCACCTGATGAAGAAGCCCAGGCTATCCTGCTATGGATGCCTGACCCAGTGACAACCAGCACCAACCCTAGACAGGAGAAGGAGGCCATCCCAGGCCATCTAACCTCACGGGAGACCCCAGGCTTGTGGCTGCCAGTGACAGCAGTACTTATCCTCAACTGTTAACCCCAAAATTGCTAACCAAATGAAATTGTTCTTTCAAACTAAGATTGTGTGTAGTGTGTTATGCAGCCATGCAGAGTTGACCCAAAGTTGTACATTTGCAAATTATGATTATCAACTGGTAGAAGCAGTAGTAAGAAGGTAGCATACCTTGCAGTGGCTTTAACTTTGAAGAGCATGATGCTTTTGGGAGCCATTAGGGGCCTTTTTCTCATTGATAATCAGGAATCTTTTGTAATAAAATGACCTACAAAGATTGCGTTTTTGATTGCTTTGTTTACTTTTTGCAGCATTAGGAATTAGACCAGGATCTTGGCTTATGCTAGACAAGCGCACCACACGTGAGCACCATCCCCAGGCACATTTAAAACTTCGAGATAGGGCTTCGCTGTAGTTTCACCATGTCTACTCAGTAGTAAGAGAGATGCCAGAAACCTTCATTCCGTCTTTGACTCTTCCCACAGCAGAGGAGGAGTGTGGTCCCTCCACCACTTGAGACTTCCAGGACGACTGGAGAGAATATGGGCCTGATGTCTGGGGAGGGTGCCAGGGGCCTGGAGGCCACTGAGGTGATGAACAGAGTTCCAGGTTTTGAGGGACAGGGAGAGGCCACTGTCAAAACTTGGAGTTTAGAAGGAACACGCCCCACGGCATAAAGTGTAGCTCCTAGGGAGTGTAAAGGAGAGGCTAACTGTCTTTTTCCTCAACATCTTTATATTTAGTGTGCATTCCTGATCCTAATACTGACACTCACCCGGGGCAGTGGAACACGGTGCATCTTGGTCGTTTTTCCTCCCCTCCACCTGGAGGCTGCTGAGCAGGAGAAGGAGAGGTTAATCCTGAATCTTTAAGAATGCCCTTGAGAACTGCTCCCAGTGGCAGCATCCTGGGGGAGGCAGGGTTTGTCACCCCTGGCACTCACGAGGAGGAGCCTGTGGCCCACGGTCTGGAGGTAAAGACCATGACTATTAAGTGCTGCCTTGGCGTGGGCGTGGAGCTCAGACGCTGAGGCTTTCATGGCATTTGCACAGGGATCCACGTAAAACGCGAAGACCAGTTCCTCCCGCCAAGCTTCTTGTCCCCGGCAGCCTCTGAGGCTGCCGTCTGTAAACATCCTGGGTCCCCTGTCCTTGCCTTACCTACACCTCCACGGAAAAAGCCTTCTCCCTTCAACCCTGTGCTTTCGGAGCTCTCCACAAGGCGCCTTCGGTGACAAGCGTATGTCCCCACAAATTGCCGCCCTCCTGGCTCCAAGCTGAGCCTGGGTTCTGCGAGCCTGCAGCCTCTCTCCTGCAGATGGCTGCAGCTCCAAGCCCCATGGGTCACAGCCACCTTTGTATTGCTGTCACCCGTTGGCTCTGCAGATCGCAGGACGAGGGTCCTGAGACAGTCACTGTGGATTTGTGCAGTCCTCTTTCTAGATCTGCTTGTCTCTGCTTCACGTAGATTGAATCTTTGTTGTAAATATATATATTCACTTAGGACTTCTATCTCTTCCTTGTGAACCAGCCTCAATAATTTTGCATTATTCCTGTTTAACCTGGAAATATTTGGTGAAGTTTAAATTTTAATGTAAATACAGATGCTGCAACTTTTTCACTGGGATTTTCATGGTCTAACTATTCCGTTCTTTATCTGTAATTTGGGTGTCAAGAATATTTTCGTTTGATACAGTTATTGACATGAGTGAATTTAAATGTATCATCTTGCTTGTTGCTTTTCTGACTTACATTCTTTGTTGAATTTTTCTCCCTTATTATCTTTTGCAGTGAATATTTTTTAGTATTCCACCTTAATATTTATTACTGCCTTGCTAGTCAGAATTCACTCGTTTTTTAGTGGTTGTCTTTCAATTTGCAAGCATGTTCTTAACCTGAAACGCTCTACTCTGATGACACTTCACATTTTATGTGTGGAGTTGGAATCTTGTAATAGTGTGTTTCCATTCTCCCTTCCTCTGTACAGTTGTGTCAGTCAACTTTTTATATGGGTTAAACCTACAATACATGATTGTCATTTTTATTTTAGAAATCAATTTTATTAAAACAATTCAAAGGGAAAATGTTTTATAATCACATTCAAACAGACCATTTCCGGCATCTGCATTATTTCCCTAAGACCTGTGTTCCCATCTGGGATCATTTTCCCTCTACCTGAAGAACTGTCTTTCCCATTTCTTAGATATTTCTGCCAGCAGTGAATTCTTTGGTTTTCACTTTATGAGGGGAAAAAACTTTTACCTGCTTATGCGGATCAAGCTTTTTCCTCTGGGTAAATGACTCTGTAGTGGCATTTTACAATATGTTAAGCCATGCCATCATTATCTCTTGTTTTGCATGATTTCAGGCAAAAAATATTTTAAAAAAATCTTTTGTTATTCTGTGTAATGTTTGCTTGCTTTCTTCATGTCTTTAAGACATGTTTCTTTATCTTTGGCTATCAGCCCATTAGTTGTGACATCTCTAAAGTCTTTATAAAATATAAATTTATCTTGCTTGGAGTTATTCAAACTTCTTGGATTTGCAACTTAATGTTTTTTGTTAATTTTGTAACATCCTTGGTCACTGTCCTACCCGTGCCAGTTACATTTCTCTTTGCGGGTCTTAACTTATGCATTCATGACAGTGGTATAAGTGGCCCCACTGCCCCTGGTTAGCACATTTTTGAACTTCTTATTGGTTGGGATACTTCCTCTTGGCCTTTGCTTTTGTGAGCAGTTTCTAACCTACTGATGAAGATGCACTGTTTCTGGTACTACAGTGAAGATACACAGGGTCTTTCTCATCTCTGATGCTATCTATTTCATTCCATCTTTTGTTTAGTTCCCATCTTGTGCTGACATTTCCCATCTGTTTATGCATGCTGTCTGCTGTCTCTCCAGACTGTCTAATACCTATGACTTTCTCAAATCCTTGCTTCAGAGTTCCAACTCTGGGTCACCTTCAGGTCTGGTGCTGTCAATTCCTTATCTCTGGATGGTGAGCTGTTTTCTTCTGTCTCTATGTGTCTCTTCATTCTTTATGAAATGCCAGGTACAATGAATAGATGAGGAGTGAAGTCAAGCTAGTGAAGATGCTCCTGAGAACAGCTGCCAGCCTTCTGCAGGCCGAGGGCAAGGTATTGAGTCACACTGTACAGCAGTGAAGCCGAGGATGGTCTGATTATCATCGCTTCTTGGATGCCCCTTGTCACAGAGCGTCATGGTTTACAGGGGAAGCTCAGTGCCTGGTGCTATTTTATCCTCTGAAGTTAACCAGGCCTGCATAGCACTGTTACGGTGGGATGAGTCCATCAACTTTGCCCTTCAAAGGCACAGACAC
>RJWT010055901.1:0-10113 GCA_004365215.1 Cuniculus paca
AGAGATGTGAGGCATGGCCATGTGACTACTTTGACACATGCCACCTCCAAGCAGAAGGTTTAAGAGCCTTGCTTGGCTCTAGCCTCTCTCTTCTCCACTTGCAATGAGGCTGGGACTATCCACACAGAAGCCATTTCTTCAGCCTAAATTCTAGAATAAGGATTAGAGGAAGTCAGCCCTATGGACACATAGTGTGCACAAAAAATAATCGATTTTCTAAGCCTCCAACATCTGGGACTTTGTTCCTGCAACTTAACTTAGTCTGGACTGATAGATCCAGCACCCTATCCCATACCAGTCTGTGTGAATCAATGACTTACTTTTATGATTTGACATGGAATATGGATTTTTTTTTCCAATAATAATCAAGGCCACAGAAAAGAAGTTAGGAAATATTTTTCTTCCTTAGTTTACAGAGACTTAACTTTCTCTTCCTAAGCTTTGAAACAATCTCAGATAAAGATTGAACTATTTTTGCTATTGAGTTGATATCAAATTGAAAAATGATACTCTTGTTCATTGTTACATATTGAGGGAAAAGTTCTTAGGCAAAAAAATATAATATGACATGCTATTATCCTTTCCTACTAGGTACTGAGGAGTCTTTTATCCATTGTGGCACTAGCTGATGGGACCCATGGTTAAATAAAGTCCTAATTATAATGAAGAAAAGTTATAATAAAGTTATGAGCAATTTTGGTGGGAAGTAGGGTGACCACCTTCTCAGAACTGTCAACAAATGTTCTACAAAGGAAGTGGCATTTAGTTTGGGTCTTGAAGTTTGAGTGAGAATGTACCAGGAAGTGTGATATACAAAATCCAGGACTGCCTATGCTAGTAGGAACATATGGTACAGGAGGGAACATGATGCTGGAAATGAAAATTTAAGGTTATAAAGTTTTAGCCATAATTTAAGGGGTTTGAATTATCTTCTCCCAATAATAGGGAATAAAAGTTTTAAAGTAGGAATTTTCATGATGAAATTCGTACTTTAAAAAGAGAACTTTGTACCTGTTGAGCAATCTCTTCCCATTTCCTTCTCTCTCACCCATCAAGCCAGAGAGGAGGAATAAGTTCTAGTGTATTGTTTCATGGAAGGGTGATTATAGTTAATGATATTTTATAATTAAAAATAGCGAGAAGAATGGATCTTAATGTTTTCATCCCAAACCAGTGATAGATGTCGATGATGGGTAATCTAAGTATCTTGAGTAGATCAGTACACAATGTATAAATGTACCAAAACATTACACTGTACCCATAAAGGTATACAACTAATATCTATCCAAAAAAAGAGCACATTATTTTCAAAAGAGAACTTTTGGCATTAGTGCAGATGAGATGAGAAGGAAATGAGACTTCAGTAGGCTATTGCTAGGAGGTAAAAAAAATAGTTCTAATAAGAAATAAAGCCATCTTTAACTTAAACATTAATAGTGATAATAGAAAGAAACAACCTCAAGAGATTTTTTTAATACTGGGTATAATAAAATTACTGAAAACAAGTTATGTTGAAGAGAGTAAGGCAAATTTTAGGATTACAGATGACAGAAACATCTAGCTGATATATAGTTATTATACCCCTTTCATATTTCAAAATACTTTCTCTTATTGCCTTTTAAAATATTCACAGTAACTCTGTATATTGGCGATCAATTATCTCTCCCATGCTCCAATATCAGGAAGGGCAATCTGGCTAGCAGGAAAGCAGCTAAGACTAGAGACCAGGTATCAGGGAAGTAGTTGAGGTAAGACACAATGATTTGTCTAACAGAGAAGCTAAGACTATGATTAGGTAACTTCTTTGATGGTGAAGAAATGGAGATCGAAAAACAAGTCCTCTAGCAATTTTCCTTCCTAGGTCTGTTGTGGCAGAGCCAGTCAACCCATCTAGGGATGACACCTGGGCCACTTGGTTGTCCAGTCTGCTCAGTACAGTCAGAGAAAGCATCCTTCCCACCCGCCTTGCCCCCTCTGTCCTAGCGTTGGGTCTTGACAGCATGTGGGAAAACAAAGGCAGCAGGTCCGTGCCCAGGGTCTTTTACCTGGTTAGCTCCATGCCTTCATAAGTAAATACAGATCCAAGGTGGAAACAAGATGAATGAAGATAAAGAAGTGGCTAAATATTTCCATGACCTCAAAAGTGGGTTTCGGGGGAAAGGTATATAGTAATCGTACTTATTTTGGCTTCAATCTAGCCATCATTAGGACAAAAGAAATTGGCAGAACTTAGGTCAAGAACTGAGAAGCAGTTAGTGCTGTCCACTATGTTATAGATGAATAGACTGAAACCTCTGAAACATAAATACCTCAATAAAAGTCTCAAAAGAATTGAAGCAACAAACATGACTGTGCCTCCATAGCCATCACTTCTTTGACACAACAAAACCCCAACACTTACTAAAGTAACGATTCACTTTCTCTTCATTTTCTATTGGGTTGTCTGGGCTCCTCCGGGGAGCTCTTGCCAAACTTCTTGTGGTTCTCATCTGATGCCTGGGGCTGCAGCCATCTGAAGGCTCAACTAGGCTGGATGAGCAAGGTGGCTTAGCCTGTCGAATGGCAGTAGTTCCTGGCTTCTCCTACCGTGGCCACTTGGTGCAGAGAGGCAGGATCCGAAGGTGAGTATTTCAAGAGACCCAGGTGGAAGCTGCAAAGTGCCGTAGGATCTAGCTTTGAAAGTTGCAGAATGTCACTTCGGTCACAGTCCATTAGCCAAGCAAGACACTAAGACTAGATTTAGGAACAAGGGACCTCAATTCAGTTCTACCTCTTGAAAGGGAACACCAAGGTCATACTGCATAAGAACCTATGGAATGGGAGCTATTGTATGGCCATCTTTGGAAAATAAAATCAGACAAAACCAAAACAAACATGGCAACTTCATAATATAAATAGATAGATAGATAGGTGTAGATATGTATAAAATTGGTCTCTACTTCTCCCCTAAAATACAAAAGGAATACATAATTCCTTTTGTCTTTTTTTTAAGAATTATGGCCAAAAATGTCACCTTCTGTCTAAGCTCTCCCTTGCTGTGTGTTGAGAATTAGGAAGGAATTACAAAGAATCCTTCAAGTAATTCCTATGCAAATTGCCATGCCCTTTCATTGTCCTCCATTGACAGAAGAGGACAGACTGGCAGCGAGCTGTGTTCTCACAGCCAGGCCTTGCCTACCAGGACGCGCTGCCAAACATGAAGAGCCACGCGAGGAGAGGAGGTGGTAGATACTTCCTGACATAAAACATACTGGTTTCTACTTTTTAGAAAATATAATTTGAAATTGCCAGCAGTTCATACCACTAATTTGCTCGAGGACATTTCCTATAGGATTTAAAGGATCACTAATATCTCTGAATATTTTGTTGTAGGACCTATAGTGGCTTAATCAAGACCCTTTTCCATTATTGCTGGAGCTAAGGTTTCTCTGCCATAGTGAGGCAGTATTGCGCAGATGTTAAAACCAATCTTCCACATGTTATGAGCATAAATGCTGCTTCTCGTTTCTGATATCTCAGCCAAGTATTCTGATCAGCAGTGATTTGAGAATGAGGACAGCATCTGTATTCTCTTTGTGATTTCACACTTGAATATTTTGGAGACATACAAGGTGATATGATAAGCGAATATACAGCTGGGGCAGTCTGATAATGTAAGATTTTATTGATTATCCAACAGAGTAACTACCTGGAGTATTAGGGTTGCTGATCACAACCTCAGTTCCTGGAGTAGTTGAACAAGTTCTTTTTTCCCATTGAGCTAACCTCAAAGTCAGGTGGTTTCTGAATCAAGGTCCTCAGATTTCATACTTTGGCAATTTCTTTGCCTTCTAATGGGGTATATTAGAGAAAATGTGTCACCTTTTGCACCATGTAATGCCAAATCAGATCAGAATTCATGCACAATTTTGTCAGTGGAAATCTAATAGTAAAGGCTGGCTTATCTCTAGATAACACATGGAAAAATAAACTTCCACAACGGACAGATTTACTTGATTTTTTTCAGACAAGTTATTTGTAAGCAATTGAGCTAAAGAATGTAACTGGATTATTTTTCATACCACACACACACACACAAAAAAAAAACCTCAGCAGTAAAATGGTTGCTAAGTATTCAATCTCTGTCATGCTGATTTTTTTCTCTTTGAAAAGGTTTTGATAATGAATGCAAAGAAAGAACAAAAATAAAAGACATTTTACATTAACTATATTTATTAGAACTAACGACTTCAGGGAAATAAAATTTACTTTAAAACACTTATGTGAAAATAACATTCGTTGATATTTAATAGCAGTTAAGTAACACAGGTTATGCGGTAGCTTACCTGGGAATGATATTAGTCTGCCTAAAAAGCATTCATCTGTGTTTCTCTTTTGTAATCAGGAGAAGTCAAAGCCCATCACTAATCTGAAATCTTCCTGAAACCAATTAAAATAATTTAAGATAAGTTGTACTGCAAATGTGCTTTTTAAGTGTTTTAGACTTAGGATGTCTTAGGGATGTTGTAACCCCTTTTAATGTTACTATTTATATATAACTACCATGTGTATAGTATTACACCTTTAATGCACTGTATTAGCTGTCACTTGAAATTAAGTGCAGGCATGTTCTTTTCTGGCCTTCAGTTTCTCCTACATTAAACGTTTAAATAATGACACCAGTAGTAAAAGGGTAGGGAGCATTCCCAGTGGAAACCAGCTTCTGCATATGGTGGGGTTCTGTTCGCATTTCTATGTGGAAGATATCATAAGATCTGAATCTCTGTGTTTACACACCTGGTATCCAGAACTCTATCTGATGTCTTTTCTTAGGGAATTAGTACAATCAAAGCTTATGGTAGGCATGTGTGATAGATAGGCCTTGTCTGTAGAGATCTGACGATAATTCCATCAAAATTTGTCCCTAGTTGATCATATATCTATGCATTTTTATATCTTTGTGGTTTTTTTCACCAACTCTCTGCTTGCTTCAGTGCCTTCATTAAAAGGTCAGGTTTTGAGGATTTAAGAATTCACCTTGAAAATGTGCTGTAAGTTGAATGTATCAAACCTGGCTTTCCTGACTCATTATGAACTTCATAGCACTAAGAAAAGGCAGATCCATAGCTAAAATATTTTATTGATATCTATTTTAATTTATATAAGAAAAAATAGATGCTCATTGATTTTAGATTTTTTTTCCTAGTTCCACCAGTCACGTTTGCTTTTTGTGATCTAACGATATTGTGCAGACTTTTCTCCATAATGATAAAGTGTGCATCATCTAAACATACAAAGCAATTAGTTTTAATAAAAGAAACTATATAGATGAGAGTCATTTGGAGTAAAAGCATTGCTATGAAAACTAAAATCATTTCATTCATAAATATTCACCTTTCCACAATCTAAATTTTAGTGATATAACTTTCTGTGTGTTGCTGTGATTTTTTTTCATAATATCAGGTGGAAGAGATTACTCTGTTAGGAAGAGAACAGATTTTATCTTACAGTTGATCAATTATCACTGGCAAGTACTTTTACGTTTAATTACATACCCACACAGAAAGGAAAGTAGAAATATTCTAATTAAAAAAGAGTTTCTATTTCTAATTAACTACATTTTCGTTTCTTATCCTTAAATTAAGAAATTCCTAATTTTCAATTAATCTAATTATGCAAAAAGAAGATACAGTATTTCTCTCACATTTGAAATGTATGACATGTTCATTTCTTTATGTATTCATACATGTGTACACTTTATGTGTGCATAAATATTTGAGTGCCTATGACAGATGTCACTTCTGTGTGTAATATATTGATACATTTTTAGAAAAGAATGTAGTGAGTTTTCTTCTTTACTCATCATCAGTCTCATACATCTGTCACCTCCATTCACTCCCTTCTTTTCTCTCATCTCAGCCTCTTCTTTTGTGTTTTCCATCTATTCTCCAAGTTCATTCACTGAAGACGAGTCCTGTCTTAGTCCTCCTTTCCCATGCACATATCCCAGTGTCCCCTTTACCACCTTTTCCAGGCCCCTCTATTTCCCTGAGTACTCATGGCTTTAAAAAAAAAAACTATTCTAACACTTCAAGTTTCTTCCTTTGTCTCAAGTGTCTGGATATCACTAAATTTTGTTCTTCCTTTTAGTTTCTTTGTTTTAGTGAAGATAACATCAGCATCTTGCTCATTCATTCAGTCACTGATGTGAGGGTTGTACACTTGGAAATTGATGCTACATGCTATTCGGCATATAAGGAGAAATGAGACCTCTTTAATTCCAAGTAACTAAAAATCTTTGGTTTTTGCCTTTCATCCTAAGTCTGTTATTTCTTTCCACCTGTTGGACATCAAAAATTGTTCTATCACAAGTTCAAAGTCAGTATATTGCAACCTGAACTTGTGTTCTTTCTCTAACACCAGCTTCATTTCTGCTTTGCTATCTACGTGAGATGCTTTGTCAAAGACTTCTGCATCCTTTAAGATCCGGCTGAAATTCAGCCCGCGTTACCCAAACAAACCCATTAGCTAGTAAGGAGCTCCCCTTCAAAACAAATAATAATGCATTTGTTCTACTTAGTTGACATTCATATTTTTCTCCCCTTTCATTTTATGTGTGTATCTGTGTGTGTGTGTGTGTGTGTGTGTGTGTGTGTGTGTAATTACGTGCCAGGCACTGTACTGAAGGCTTCACAAGTACTTTCTCACCTTCTTCTTCTTGACAACTCTATTAGGTAGGTCCTATCATTGACATTTTACAAATGAAAGCAAAGTAATTTGTCCAAAGTCACAAAGAAAG
Organism: Cuniculus paca; assembly: GCA_004365215.1. Taxonomy (NCBI): domain Eukaryota; kingdom Metazoa; phylum Chordata; class Mammalia; order Rodentia; family Cuniculidae; genus Cuniculus; species Cuniculus paca. The sequence goes on from RJWT010055901.1 coordinate 6,779, forward strand.
ACTGAAAATCAAACCAAGTCCTATCTAGACTTCAAAGCCCATACTTTAAACCACTATGCCACATTGCTTTATGATTTTATGTATTATTTATTAACTCCTGAGCTTGTTTGCCTTTATATGCTCATAAATACAGGTAACCAGCACTGAGTATCATAAATACATATATTATGCACAATGATACACAAAAAGTAAGCATTTGGTTGACTAGTCAATGAATGAAAGGCTATGGATGAATGGAAAATAGCAATTCAGACATCAGAACTATCATTCAAATTATCCATGTTGTACGCCGGCTATTACTTAGCAAAAGAAAATTGGCTGTCAAATGATCTCCATTTTGCCAATATCATTCCGTTCTCCGCTGTGATATTTACACCTCCCATAAGTGTAATTGCATGTACCATTGCCAGCATGGTAGAAAAAGCAATGTCCTATTCCTGCACAGATAATTTGTTCCTGTCTCCATTCACCAGTCTGAGCCCCAGACACACAGTGGTGCCACCCATGACAGTGCTGAGAGCAGGTCCACTCCTTGTGAAGTCCCATTGTCTCCTGTCACCTTCTTTCTCATTCCCATAGATACTGCCCAGTTTCAAATTCCTCTGACCTCCAATTAGCTAACCTCCAGCCACTCTTGGCTACAACGCATCATTATTTTCATTTAATCATTCATTTATTTAATTTATTTTGGTGGTACCTGGGATTGAACCCAGGGTCTTCACACTGAGTTACAGCGTAACCCTTTTTTATTTTAATTTTTTATTTTTATTTGGAACTTACTTGCTAAGTTTCCCAGGCTGGGCTGAAACTTGAAATCTTCCTGCCTCAGCCTCCTATGCTAAGCATGGGTGTGCACAACCATGCATGCTAAATACATCTTTCAAATGCTGCCAGTAATTGCTAAAGATTTCTTGAAGCACTATGGTATGGTACTTAAGGATAGTGGCTTTGGAGCCAAGCTGTGGGTGACACTGAGCAAGAAACTTCACCTGTATCCCTTGATTTCCTAATCTGGTTTTTTGTTTTGTTTTTTATTTGTTTGTTTTTGCTCTTGTTTTGTCTTTTTGAGACAGGGTTTCACTCTGCAGTTCAGGTTGGCCTTGAACTCACTTTGTAGCACATGCTGGCCTCAAACTTGCAGCAATCCTCCTGGTTCAACCTCCTGAGTGCTAGGATTACAAGGGTGCACCATGACACCAGGCCTCCTAATCTGTAAAGTGGGTAACTAATAGTTCCTACCCCATAGGATTATTATAAAGATTAAAGATTAAATACATGTAACAAGGTCTGACACTTAGCGAGAATTTCATAAGTGTAATAGTAGTAGCATCATTATCATTGGAGTCATGATCATCAGCAGCATTATCAGCCATGGGAGTCCAGGGAACTTGTCATGTTATTAAATAGAATAGAAGTTCTGAGGAGGAATAGATTTGAGGGAGGAAGAAAATGACTTCTGATTCTATCTTGTCAAGTTTGAAATGTTACCAGACCATCAAATGGGGCATCGTAGCAGATGTTAGAATTAGAAATCTAGAGTTCAAAGAAGAGGTTATAGGCAGAGACTTAAATCTGAGAATGATTCATTAGAGAGAAAAAGTAATTACAGAGGCAGAGGATGTCAAGGGTGAAAGGAAGAAGGCAAGGACAGTTCTGTGGAGCGTGCTTCTCCTCTGGGGACAAAGGGAGGATGAGAACACAGCACGTGGCTGAAGAGGAATCTCCAGGGTGACAGGGGAGGACTCAGAAGGATCCATATCACGGAAACCAAGAGTTTTGAGAAACACCACCCTAGAGTTAAATATGGCGCATGGTCATGGAAGACTAGCGCTGAGAAAGAGGCAGGAATGGGGACCGTCAGGTTAGTGGCGGCTGTGGGCTTGCCATTCCCTGGAGCGGTGGGAGGAGAAAGCAAAGGGCACATCCAAGGTGGCTTCTAGGACCTGCCCGTCCAGATGGCTTCACTCTGACGGCAACTAATGGAGTTGGCAAGGCCTTGCGGTTCTTTTAGTCAGAGAGGGCCGGTACCGTTTTAGAAGGAGCCGCTGGGGAAGAAGGAATCTGGAGCTAGAAGAGTGGAGGGTGAAGGTCTCAGAAGGCGCGGAGGTGTGGAAGGGGGAGCGCGAGGTGCTGGCTCTGCAGGGACCCTCTGAGTGCGGAATGTGCTGCTGAGGCAGCCCGCACGGCCTTGGCTCCATCCGGAGAGGTAAGAGGCCCCTGCTGCGAGTGTGTAGGTGGGGACCAGCCACTCTGGAGAGGACGGAGAACGCAGGAGAAGAGGGATAACCACTCAGCACATGTGAGTGAGCAAATCAAGTAACCTTGAAGGCCCTGCTGGCGCTGAGGGACAGAACAGGAAGGTACAGCCATTTACCCAGCGCCACATTCCGGAGTAATTGTGTCAAAACAGATAATACAGAGAAATCAAGGACATGTACAGCAAAATCCTGTAAGTTGCAAGAGAAGGAGACAGAACGTTCTGTAAATGTCTATTAAATCTATCCGGTTTACAGCAGTTTAATTCAATATCTCTGCATTGATTTTGTCCAGATGATCTGTCCCGTGTTAAAAGTGGGTGCCGAGTCAGTCTGGAGGTTTCTCAAAAAGCTAGGACTGGAAGTCCCATTTGACCCAGCTATTCCGCTTCTGGGCATATTCCCAGAAGAAGTGAAATCATCTTACCACAGTGATGTATGTGCACCCATGTTTATAGCAGAACAATTTATAATAGCCAAATCTTGGAAACAACCCAAATGCCCATCAATTGAGGAATGGTTAAAGAAGATGTGGTACTTTTATACAATGGAGTATTATTCAGCTATAAAAAATGATCACATGGAGGCTTTTATAGGTAAATGGGTGAGACTTGAGAGCATACTCATAAGTGAAATAAACCAAACACACATGTGTAAACACTGCACTGCCTCCCTGGTGTAAGAAACTGAAAGACTCAATAAGTTACAAAATTCCTGATAAATATGGAGAAATGGTTCTGAAATCCAATGGTGCTTTTATTCTTTGATTTGATTGGTTTAAGACCCTTTCCTACTATTTGAAAGCAATAAGAGAGAAGATAGGAACAGCTCTTTTGAAAAATGAGACACTATAGTAGCCATTTCTCATTTCTTGTTATCCGACTTGAAGACCTGTAATGCTATTCTCTTTTATCTGGTTTTATACTACTTTGTTTTGTTTGAGTTTATTGTCTGTAAATGTAAGAACAACCATTCTGAAGAAAGCAAGAGACACTAGGGTAACCATTGTTAATCTCCTGTTGTTATGTTTTGAAAACCTGTATAGCTTGCAGTGTTCTGCTTTGAAATGCTATATTATGT
>RJWT010055902.1:0-10103 GCA_004365215.1 Cuniculus paca
AGAGTTCTAATCACTGTCTAGCTTTTGATTTGGATGCCTGTTCATCTTAACTTTTTGGATAATTTCAATTGCGAAACCTCTGTTCCACTTGCCAAGTATATTTTCTGAACCATGTTAATGTCATGCATGGCTTTCCGCGTTTTAAAGCTAAATACAACTCCCTATAAAGGTGCTAAATGATTTCATATTTCTCACATGAAATTTCTTTAATACGTTTCTCATGAACGTACTAACTCAAAATTAGCATTCTTAAGTGTTAGATAATAGGAGGTCGGTGGTAGATGCTTGCCTATTATGCATGAGGCCCTGGGTTCAATCCCAGCACCGCAAAAAACAAAACCAAAACAAAACTTGAGCACATTTTTTTAGGTTACTGAGACATTTTAAAATAGCAACAAACACCTGCTTGTCTGCAACTGCAGCCCTGACAGTTTTAATGATTTAATCCGCTCAGGGTTACAGACACCCCTTGTTGACTGCCCTCTAGGATAAACATTCTTTGTAGATCAGTAGATTTTTTTTTTAAGAGTGCATAAAACTAGTCATTAACATAACACTCAAAAATTTCCAGGGTGCAAGTCTAATTTTCAGTTTCTGAATGTAGCCTTCAAAATGGCCAAGGCCTCAAATAAAATTTAGGTCATTTGAAAAACTTAGTCAAGTGCATGAGCCCCAATTCTTTTTTTAAAATAAATTCTAACTAAACACCCAAGTTATGGTCTTGGTTGTTTACAGAAAAATGGTGGCTTTCAGTCCATCATTATGTGTCCGTCCTCCTTAGCTAAATGTTTTCTCCAACAGTGCAGACAAATGCTGACACCGATTGTCCAACCTCTCTTTATTTCACACAGAAACTACCTAAGCAGTGCTCACAGCTGGCAGCTGTCACAAGTGTGCGACCCATTGTAGAGTTCGTATTATACACAGGGTTTGACATTCTCCTTCGACTGGATCTGCTATTATGGCCTAATAAAATAAATCATCTTATTTCACTCTTTAGCCTTTGTTTGCTACCAGTGTGAGTTTAAAGGCAAGCAAGCTTAGTACTGCTCACCACTGGCTAGTTCCAAGTCAGTGTTTTCTGGAAAACCTTTAGAATGTTATTTCCCAGCCCCCGCAGTCAAATTACTGTATGTTCTGCAAGCATTTTCAAATTGAACAAAACATTTTTTTCTCTTCTGATTTCACAGCCTATGAATGCCAGAAGAAATTTAATTTTAAAAGGAACAAAAACGTAACATCTTTTTCTAGTTAAATCTGAGCATGCACAACACAAACAATGAATTTCTGTGCACACACTTCTCTGCCTCTGTCTCTGTCTTTGTCTCTCTCTGTCTCTCTCTCTTTCCTTCTCTCTCTGTCTCTCTCTCTCTGAAGTGAAGTTAAGAGCAAACCTTGTGTGCTTGATTTTCTCCATCCAGGCCTTTGTTCCTGGACCAGGAAAAGTCCTAGATTTTGGCAGAACCCCTGTCCAGCTTGCATTTGCAAGACAAAATGATTCCTAGGACCTCAGATCCAGGGTCAATCCAATCACCATCTCCCTAAGGACCCCTTTCACAGAGAATCACCATTGCTTTGTCTCCCTATCTGGGAGTCCACAGGAAGGCTGGTAAGAGCCAACCTAGTCAAAGTATGTGTAGATTACCAAGGTAAATTTTATAGGGCTGGATGCATTGTTGAAAGTCAGAGACAAACGTCATTTGACAAGTTGGTTCTATACTTGTGAACTCCAGAAAGACAACTGGTTGCATACCTATAATAAACAGACTACCATCCCGTGCCAACCTGGCTGTGTCACCATAAGGGTTTCTTGCCCTACTTTACTAGTAAAATGTATGCAATGTAAGATAAAGAAAGGCAAACAATTTTCACTTGGTTTAGAAGCCAAGTCTCCTAATTTGTAAGGGGAATTAAACCATCCTTTGGTTCAATTATTTTTTTAAGGCTAAAAGATTCATAAGTTTTCTTCAATCACACTCATATTCGTCATGAACTACAAGTCACATGTGAACTTAAACCAAACCATTTATCACAAAGCAAGATATAGCATGGAGATACACATCTGTCATCCTAGCTACTCAGGAGACTGAGGCAGGAGGATCGCAAGTTTGAAACCAGGTTGAGCAACCAAGCATGAACCTCTTCTCAAAATAAGAAAGACAAAAGGTTGTAGCTCAGTGGTACAGCACTTATCTAGCCCTAGAGTTTGATCCCCAGCACCACAAAAACAACAGAAACCAAAGCAATATATAAACTGTGAACTGTGAGCAAACAGCAAATAGAGACAGATAGATGGAAAAGTTGAGTGACCCTCAAATCAAATCATGAGGGAACTTTTTATTTTTCAATTTTTTTATTAGTGTGGTTTACTTCTTATCAAATAAGAAGTAAGGTTCATTGAACACACTACACCCCCAAGAAAAGCGAGACTTTATTTAACATGAGAGAAAAGGCTGTCCAGATTGCATTTGCAAGACTACTGCAGATTGCAGAGGTTACAAGATACTGGAACTGGGTAGTTATGGGTTCAAATCTTGGCTCTTCTTTCTCAGGCCACAGTGGCAGGAATGCCTTCTCCTATCATTTTTTCTCCTTTAGAATGAAAACGATAATAGTGCATCTGCTTTTCTTCATGATGTCTACAAAGGCCTGTAGCCCCAAGACCAGCTCATAAGTGATGGTTCTTCTGGACTTAGAGCTTTGTTTTTAAATGCAAATAGCTCAAGACAAGGAGACTGGTGCCCCGGGAGACAGGAAGCCTCAGTTTCCCAGGTTATTCCCCAGCTGCTTGAGGCCTACACCAAGCATAGCACCTTCTTGCCACCATGCATCCCCACTGGGGCTGGTGGACCAATGCATACCCACTGAGGCCGGGATCAGGAGAAATCAAGGTCCCCATCAGAGTGGGCCCCTTCCCCAGCCAGTGACATCCGCTGTCGCCCTGGAGAGAGAGGCCGCAAAGGCTGCTTTGAGGGAGCCTCGCTCTGCACAAGTGCAAAGAGGGAAGAGGAGCCATGACAGCTGATGGGTCCTGGGGATGCCTGGAGCACAGCGGACAGAAGTGCCAGGGGCAAAGCGCCAGAATCCAGGAACAGAAAGCTCAGGGTGAGGAAAATGCCCAGGCCGCTTCCCAGAAAAGCCACATCCCTGTAGGGACAAAGGCTTCCTCTCTTCTTCACTCCTTCTTTCTACTTGGTTGCTTTGCAAAATGGGATAAGGAAGGAAAGCAGAGGCCCAGGAAGACAGATTCTCAAGGTTAGCAGGGCGCCTTCGGTCCTTCTGCCTGGAAACAGAAATACTGTACTAGGTTCCTGTGGGGCTCTGGCTTGTGGCTGATCACAAAACATCTGGGATACACCATCCAGCAAATGCGAGCGGGTACTCACTGGGGACACAGCACAGAGGACCGGAAGGACATCGCTGCTATACCTGTGGGCACTGGCAATGAGACTGATGCTAAATGCCACGACAACAGGCACTATTTTATGCAATGGTTGTGTTGATTTGGGGAAAGAATTCAAATCCTTCTGGGTGTGAGGGTCTCGTCTGTGCGATGGGGTGTGTGTGGGTGTGTGTGTGTGTGTGTGTGTGTGTGTGTGTGAGGCACGTGGGTCAGAGGGACATTCCACAAACAGCCACCACAAGAACCATATCCACTCAAGTCCAGCTCCACCAATGACACTGAGTGGTTTTTAGGAGAGTTGTTAAGAGTTTATTTAAAAATTTCATCCAAAAGCAAGGCCTCCTGGACCTATTAATTGAGTCAATCTTTTACCTTTCATTTTACAAATGAATGGGAAAGGAATCTGGGACAGTATCCAGCCCAGTCCAGTGGCATTGTGAAGACCTTTAGGGACCAATTCGCCAGCAGTGATGGGAAAGCAGATTTCGCTAGAACAGAGAAACTGAATTCCTGGACTCTGCCTTGTCAGGATGTGCCTTGGTTTGGGGTTTGGATGTGTCTTGGCAACAGCTATTTTTTTTCTTGATTGGGAATATTAACAGCTAGAATGAAATCAAATGGAGGGAGAGAAGAACTAACTCATCGAAACTTGGTAAAAATGCTTAGGGTTTTGTGTGTGTATGTGTGTGAGATCTTAACAGATTCAATCTAATTTCATTTTTAAAGAACTCTTTCCTCCAGGACCCTAGTACTTCAAACCACTTTATACCTAGCTAGGCTTTAAAGCGGCTGCCCACGCACACAGTAAATGCAGGGAAGCATTAGAAGTGACACATGGTTGGGACCTGGTGTGGTGGTGCATGCCTGGAATCCTGGCCCAGCACCCTTGGAGGCTGAAACAGGAGGGTCAAGAGCCCAGAGGCCAGGATGACAATTTAGCAAGACTGTGTCCAAAAAAATAGATAAATAAATAATATTGGGGTGTGGCAGGCAATGGCATCTGTCTGTGAGCATGAGACTTGTGCTTAGTCACAGCATCCAGGTCTTAGGAACTGGTGAGGGGTGGCTGTAAGGAAGGGGAGTGTGGGGGAGAAGACGGGCACATTTTCCAGTCATCTTCATTACGACGGAAAGTAGTGATGGTGACAGTGAGGTCCAAAGGCTTTTGTTCATCACGAGTCAGGTTTTAAGGCTTTTTATAAAAACCTACACTAAAAATGAGTGCTTCTCGTTGTTTCAAAATTAAACCAATACAGTAAGTGGAACAACCCCCTAGAGACAGGTACTTAATATTTAACCAAGGCTAAATTACAGATTCTACTTCAGAGGGACTGAGCAGAATCCCTGACGCCTCATTCCAGCGCATGTGATGCAAGTGAGAGAGGGTTATAATCTGGCCATTGTCCACCCGGCTTGAACACTCATTAATCTCAAGGGAGGGCCAATTTAACAAGCAGGGAGATCTTTTGAAGTGACTGGGGATAGGAGTTAAGGAGAGAATTAAGAGATAATTGCACTTAAAGTCATCTTTTGGCACTAAAATTGACCCCAATCTATGGGCTGTGAATGACAGAGACAGGGCAGCCTTTTTTCCACCTCCCTAACCAGGTGACAAACTCCTGCCTGAGACACAGGGGGCAGCTACCCCACCTCCGGAAGGACACCACTCTACCGGGACATGTCACCACAAAACTCACCTGATAATCGATTTATGGGACTGTTTTATAAAATGATACCCCAAACTCTACAGCAGTTAGGCACTACCGAGCTACTAGGCACAATCTAAGTGTAAATTTAGGCCTGGCTGGTATTATAAATATGAATTAGCTAGCTATTAATAATCAGAATAAAGAACTGGGGAAAACCATCATTTATACTGGAGTTCTCCAAACTAAGTTAATTTGTCTTGGAAGAACAGAATCAGGGCCTTCCAGAAGGAATCTTTTGCTTTTAGGGCTTATCTCCACAACTTTCTTCCTATCTAAAATTTTAAAAAGTCTATCAAAAAGGGGTGGGGCGGAATGTATATTTGCAAAGAAGTGCTTTCTATTCTTCTGTGGTACTAGAAGTTGACCTAGTTGATGTGCTGCACTGAATTACATGCTTGGGTTGTTTTGTTTTGTTTTGTTTTTGCGGCACCGGGGATTGAACTCACAACCTTGCGCTTGCCGGGCAAGCGCTTAGACCGCTGAGCTAGATCCCCAGCTCTGTTTTTGAGACAGGGTCTCACTATGCTGTTCAGGCTGGCCTTGAGCTCACTTTGTAGCCCGGGCTGGTCTCGAACTCACAACGATCCGCCTGTCTCAGCCTCCCGAGTGCTGGGATTACAGGCGTGAGCCACCATGCCTGGCCATGCTTGGGCTTTTTAAAAAATATTTTTATATTTTTAATTTTGAGACATGACCGTAATGAGTTACCCAGGAGGGCTCCTGCCTCAGCCTCACAGAATGGTTGAATTATGGGTATGCTCCATCACGTCCAGTGAAACATTTTCTTTAAAAGTGCTCCTTCACTTGTGCTCAATACAAGATAGCAGGCAATCTGACAAGTATTTAGCTATAGATTTGATATGCGTTTAAAACATTGCCTGATATTGGGGAGATTCACAATGCAAGAAAAAGTAGGAACAGCTGCATTAGCATTTGGTTTGCAAAAGTGATGAACTATCTCCTCTCCACCCCTCCTCTTTCTAAATGTCATCCCAATTGGCGTTTGCTCTTTTCCTTCTTCCACACCATAGCTGGACCCCTTTCAATGGTCACATCCCATCCATATAACAAAGACTCATGATCAAGACTCTAGGGAGCTGCACCCAGATTCTTCCATCTTAGAGCCAGGGAAACTGCATGCAGGGTAGCATCACGAAGTGCCTTGAACTAGGTTTCACTACTAGGATTACCATGCCAGTTCCTTGAAGTTCCAGAACCTGGTCCACGGAGCTGTGAGCCCAATCATCTATCCACCCTCAACACAGTCATTTGAGCCAATCACACCCAACTTACGGACTGACGAGGGATGGATGGAACTGTGGGATTGATTACATAACAGCTGCACCAAACCATCTAGAAAATCTGAATTAAAAGGCAGGTAGTTACCAGCGAATGACAGGCGTTAAAAAGATAGGCATTACAGCTGAATTGCAGCAAGCAAACTATTCACCAGCCTTAGTTCCTGTGAAGTTCTGGCCCTTAGATTCCTCCATAAACTTAAAATATCCATTCCTTTTCCTGAGCAAATTTGACTGAATTTGTCTTTCTGGAAACCGGACACACTACCTCTATCGCATCAGCTCTGTGTACCTTTTGAAACCAGAATCTCTTACCAGCTAATATGGGTAAGAGCAACCCATCTCCCACTCATATTATAGGGACTCCTTGCTTTCAATCAGGGAAATGACAAGAAGCCAAGAATTACTAGCAGAGACACTAACCTGCCTAGAAACTGTCGGAAACAACCAGGGCCTTCCGTTTATTCAGAAACACTGTGAGATTGATTTGGATATAAACACTTCCTTACGAAGACTTTCACACACGTTAGAATGGCAGGGGATGTATCCCCGAAAGGTTAAAAATCAATAAATGAGAAATAAGGTAAAGAAAAACTCAAAGAAAAATTTTAACTTAATTGGAATTCAAGCAATCCGATTTTCTGAAAGCCGGTCCTCCTGAGGAGACTGTTTTACAGACAGGGAAACTGAGTCAGAAACATTAAGTGGCAAGGAGAGGGCTCAGGAGGTCACAAAGGGTGTAACAACAGAGAGTGATGAGGCCTGTGCCTAAAGTGAAAACCCAAATAAAAACATTCAAATTCCTTTTTGTTTTTTGTTTTATCTGGCGTGTGTGTGTGTGTGTGTGTGTGTGTGTGTGTGTGTTGCTATGGATCAAACTGGAGAGCCCTGGCAAGTGCTGTACCATTCAGCTACAAACCCAGGCCCCATTCAATTTTAAAGGATTCCTTTAGGTCACTAATGAGGATACTGTAAAATTAAATACCATGTCTCAAAGTCTGAGACTTCTAAAAACACACTGACTCTGAGACATGGAAAATTCAGCATCATTCTGTATGAGCGACTGGTAGAAATCAATTTTTTTTTGGTCTTTTTGAGACAGGGTCTCACTATGCAGTTCAGGCTGGCCTTGAACTCACTTTGTAGCCCAGGCTGGCTTTGAACTCGCAGTGATCCTCCTGCCTCAGCCTCCCGTGTGCTGGGATAAGAGATATGCATCACCACGCTTGGCTAGAAATCGATTTGTAAAAGCCCCCCATTGAATTGTCCTTAATATCAGGCAATGTGTTTAAAATACATCTCAAATATATTGCTTGAGAAAATTATTCAAAAGGTAGGCTGACAATTCACAAATGTTAATACGAATGGCTAATGAACATATGAGAAGTGTTTTCATTAGTAATAATTATGAAATGAGAAATAACTGAAATGTTGGTTTTTTTTTTTCCATTGGTTAAGAGAGTGATGATTTAAAAATGAGAACACATGAAGCTCAGGAAAAGGAGTTAAAATGTGGCTTCTCTCACACACCGAATTGGGGGAACTGACACCAAACAGTATGCCTAAGGAAACACTAGCAATGTGCATCACCAGCCTTAACAATTCTATCAACCCTATGCATCAGGAAGAGGTCTGCTCTCTTAGGAATAGGCCTATTACTTCCTAATAGATGACAAACTTCATTTTGGCTAGGTCAAGACAAAGTCCAAAGACTAACTTGTGGCTTTTTTTTTTTTTTTTTGCGGCACTGGGGATTGAACTCACCACCTTGCGCTTGCCAGGCAGGCGCTTAGGCAGCCGAGCTAGATCCCCGGCCCTTTTGTGGCTCATCTTTAAACCAGCACGGTATATTTAACATTAGTCTGGGCTTTAATCTTCTATGGTACCTGAATTCCCCCTAATTTTCATTTTTATCTACTTATCTCATTTTTAAAAATCTTGTTATAAAAGCTAGGAAAGGTGTGTGAAAAGAGGCAGGATATAAATAATAAAACATTTGAAGAACAGAGAAAAACAGCTTCCCGAGCCTCAAGGATCAATTGCAGTATCAATATTTTACTTTTTTTTTTTTCCTTTTTTTGGTATCAGGGAAGCGCTTGAACTGCTGGGCTAAATTCCTGACTCTCAATATTTTACAAAATAAAGAAAAACTTTATTCTGGAAACAGTGAGGAAGATTTTGCTTCATGTTAGAGTATTTAAGGCTTTGATTTTTGTTTTCTGGCTAGTGCTATCACCATGACAAAGTAGAAGTCAAGCGATCAAATGAGCACTCATTCAGATACTGAGTCATTCATCTATTTCTCTGTATGAGAATTTTGTGTGTGTGGCCGGCTGGGGGGAGTGAACTCTGGGCCTTTGCACTGAGTTACATCCCTAGCCCTTTACTTTATTTTTTAAATTTTGAGTTTCATTGAGTCACTAAATTGTTTCAGTTAGACTCAAATTTGTAATCCTCCTGCCTCAGCCTCCCAGGTTCTGAGACTACAGGTGTGCACCACCATGTCCAACTTCTTTCTGGGGATTCTAAGCAGGCTAAGATACTTCTGAGCCCAAAGATAGGTATAAAACACTGCTATGGGGCAGAAAAGGGACATTACGACTTGACTAATGTTTTCCCTTGTCTAAGTTTTCTGGGTGAATACCGAGGGCTGGGCAATAATGGGAGCCAGGGGACACACAGCACAGGGCTGGGAAGAGCCACAGAAACACAAGCAACGCCACAGAAGCGAATCATTTCCTAGAGCCCCAGTTTCAGTGACTTAAAAAAAGAAAAAAGAAAGGACTGCAGATGTTCTTTCTGCCACTTAGCTGTGTTCTAAGAACCAACAAAAACTCCCTGGCAGAGGAGGCCCGTGGGCCAGGACCAAATCCATTATGATCTTGGACAATTATTCAGCCTTTCTATGCTTCAGTTTCACAATCTATAAAACGGGCTGGTAATAACTACTCAGGACAGCTGGTAGAATTCCATGAGGTAAAACATATAAAACACTATTATAGTAAGGGGCATTGGAAGCATGTAGATTAAGTGCTCAAAGTATGACCTTTTATTATTTGAAGCATTATGATCCCGATCTATAAAAGAATGCTCATCGACGGTAATGAAGTTTAAGTCAGTTAATGAACGTGGATGCCAGTAAAAGACGTACAACAGGAAGCAGGAACAATTATGATTGTGAGAAGAGAGACAGCAGTTAACAGACCCATAAATTCTGCTAATCTGTTTCAGACAGTACAAGGCAACGGCAATGACGAATGCTTTTTAAGAGCAATAAAACCTGTTGAGACTTCATCTGATGACAACTACTGAATTAATATAAAATTTGACAAGCAGTGCGACACTCTGGGACCAACGGCTGCCTTCCAACAGATTTCAGGGGGAGATAAGGTGTGTACATCCTAAACCTTCAGGCTCTGCGCCTTCGGTAATTAGCGTTTCTGAGTCCCATCCCTTGAACGGGTGGTCACTAGTTGGGAGATGTCCCTTGCATGAAGAAGGCTGCCCTTGCCTCTGCAAGAAACTGAGTCCCAGGCTGGCCGATGTGAGAACCCCACTGGGCGCCATCCCAGTCTCTCCCCAACCCCCAGCACCACCAGGAATTTCCTTCCCTGTGTCCACCTGCAACACGGAGCCAAGGCAAGCGTCTCTCCTCAGTGGCCCAGGGCTCGCACTCTCCCCAGTGGGGTGGCC
>RJWT010055903.1:0-10096 GCA_004365215.1 Cuniculus paca
GCTTTGTCAGCACACACTAAATAGTGGTTTAACTGAATAGGGTTAAGCTATTTTACCAACATCGGAAACCTGATGATGTAATAAAGAAGATGTTTTAAGGATGACAAAGCCATAGTCACAGGAAACTCTCAGTCTCGAAGTGTCCTTAGCACCCCCACAAAAAACCCAAAAAACAAAAAACAAAACAAAACAAAACCCAGCAGGTTCAATAACCCTGTAAAATTCCATTCTATTCTAGAACAAAATTTTTAAATGCTAAGGTTTATGAGAACTGCTAAAAATTAAAGAAAACAATGTTCTAAGATGACAGAAGGGGCTCTCCTAGACAGTGACTGCTGCCTGATACCAGGCCAGATGAACTGACATACTTTGCTGATTCTGGTATGTCCTGGAAGAAGGTGACGGTCCCTGAGAAGGTGACACCCCTGAAAGTGGACAGTTCTGGTTCCGAGGCCCCATCCCATCATTCCCTTCGCTGTTTGTTCCAGCAGTGTGTGCTGTAGTAGCTGAATATTATGCAACCTCATGAAATGATTGAAGAAGGACTAGTTAATAAATTGATTTCAAATGAAATGTTTCAGAAAGACTACAAAGATGGGTCACTAAAAATAAATCATGAAATAAAATAACAAAAGAATTTACTCCACGTTCTAACCAAGAAAAACTGGGAAAAATCTAGGTAATTTCTGCCCTCAGATTACCTTCTAAGTTGTTACTGCACATAAGGAAGAAGAGTATAACCTGTGCTTTAGAGGTCTGGTGTATACAAGAGAGTAAGGAGGAAGTCCGAACAGGCCCTCACGCTGCACCAAAGGAAAGGGGCAAAAATGGTTTAAATGTCGCTCACACACATGCACACCCACAGACACACTCACTCCCTTGACTGCTTACATTGAGGAGTGCTACTGCATGTTTACAGGAAAAACAGTGAGCAGGAGAGGATTTGGTACTGGGCAGTTTGTGTCACCAGCTGGAGAAAGAACACAGGGAGCACAGTCCCAGATTTGCTCAAGTCTTTGAGGTCCAGAAGAGTTCTCTTTGTGCTGGAAATAACAGAAAGAGTGCAAATGAGCACACAGTGCCGTGAACAGCAACCAGGTATTTCAAAATTCAAGTCTCCTAGCTTTAATTATTCCACTTTAAGCTTTCAAGAAGAGATACTGTTGAGCTCAAAGGATGATCAAAATGGAAGAAATGATAGAGAACTTTCTCTAAGTTTCCAAAAGGGAAGGATTTGTGCTATGCATCTCCAGGGAAGAATTTGCATTCTGTGTGTTTGATTCAATTCCCAGGGGAAGAGTAGGGTAGATAATGTCATGCTTCTGAGTGTTTATCAACTAAATCAGCTATGACTTAGAAATCATACCAAAACAACCTCACGTCCCTCTTGCTTTTATTTTCTAGTATGCTCTTGAAATCACCGGAAATAACGATGAAGACTCTTTAGACACAGGGCTCTAAGGTATCTCTTAGGGTACTCTGGCAGGTGAGGTGAGGCAATACTGTCACCCAGCTGACACTGATGTTGGGGTCCTTGCAAGAGTTGAGTAAGCAGAAGGCAAATGGTCTCACCAAAGTGAGACCTGTGATATTGCCTCTTGGGTTTTCTTTCTCTTTTCTTAGCTAAGTTCTTCACCAAAGAGTGTGAATCAAATTTTCAGGTGAAAAGAGATTTGAATGAAGGATTAATAATTCAAAGGGTGATAGAATCAGGATCAAAAGAACATGATGAAATAAAATAATAGGGAAATCTGTTAAGATTGAAGTTTAACAAAATTGGATTCAATTGAGCATAATTCAAGGACTTATGAGGAGTTGGATTTGAAGCTATTTTATTCAGGTTGGTTCATCAGGATGTCTTGGAGCCAGCATGGTGACACCATTACGGGATCTTTTTACTGGTTGTGTGCCATGGAAAATATTCACCTTAAGAAAGACTAAGGCTATGAATCATCAGCCAATAGGCACAGTGTCTTCAGGAGATGCAGGTGCATGAAATATTCTCCATTCTCATTCTGGTCTGTCCCAGGAGCATCCTTCACAGAGTGGAGAATGGCAATGAAGAAATTCGGGTAGTGCAGGCCTCTCAGAATCCTGGAGAGACCTTCAGGTCACAATTCTGAGGACTCCGTGTACATGGAAAGGATGACTGAGGGAAGTGAAGTTGGCTGGCACACAGGAACCTGCCGCTGGGACCAGTGTGGTCATGGTGGAAATGATAGGCTGGAAATCCAAGCTCCTCTATTGATTCACTCAGTAAAGGCAGCAGAGAGGAGTTTGGGGGTGACCAAAGAAACTAGGTAAAGAGAATCAATTAGAAGCAAGAGAAGTGTAGTTCTATGTATTTTTTCCAGACTCCGCTTGTGCTTGGACTTTCCAGGGATGATCATCAGCACCCAGTATCTGTCTTTTGGCAACACCAAAGTGGGCTCCATTTGGGAACTTGCTCTTACCCACTGTGCATTCTTGGTGGGCCACAAACCAGACCATCCTGCTTCTCTGCATTTGGGAGGGGCACCTAGCTTCAAGTGAATGAGGCTCTGTCTGAGCTTTGAGCTGCATGTAAAGTGGGACGCAAAGATAGCTACAAATGCAGCCAGACACTTTAGTTTTGTTTTGTCTCCACAAAAGGCTTGTCGAGGCTCTCATTTTTCTGAGCTTAGTTCTCCTGCCTTTCCATAGATGACCCAACCTTATTTTAGCCAAATGCTGTTGCTTAGTATGGTAGGAACAAAAAGAGGTCTCTGGACCCCTTCTGAAGAGGATTCTGGTTTTTCCTGTGGATGCTCTGGAAGCCCCTCCAGTTCGCTTCCTCCATAAAATTCTTTCAGCAATTGTGTATACCACTGTTGATTATGCTGTGATAGGAATTGTTTGTTTCTAGGAAGCAGTTGCATTTTCCTACGGTTTTGACAACAAACTCACTCCACACTGACACCTTAGGTGTCAATAATAGGCTTATGTTAGTAGGAGAGAGAAGTCTGGAGTGGCTGGTGAAGACCAGGGTGATTCACAGATGGGTACAGGATGACCAGAAGGTGTCTTGGTGGGATCTCCGGGCTGACTGCTCTCCAGAGCCTCGTGAAGGCATCAGCTCATGGTAAAGGCCCACTGAGACATGAGCCCTGTTACCAGGAGGAATTCAATTCCATCTTGAGGTCAAACTTCCCAGCCTAAGCTGAATGCAGATAACTGGACACAGCACTCAGCTTGCTGTGGGATCACTGATATGTTGCTCTCCGTGCTTATTTTTTTTTAAAGACACAAGAGAAAAAATATTAAATTTTTACTGCTTGACCTGACCCAATATTGCCAAGGACACTGGATCCCATGTTTCCAACAACTATATTTTGAGTAACTTGTTTGTTTCAGATCCTGTGATCATTTCTAGCGCATCTATGAGAACAAAGACAGATCTGGCCATGATATCATGGAGCTCATGTTCAGGGAGAGAAAACACTAATAAAAGAATTACAAAATTATGATATATTTACAAATTAATGCTTGTATGAGGAAAAGGTACGTAAAGTGCTGTGAACACTTTGATAAGGGGCTCCCCAGACTTAGCCGGCGCCTCTGGATCTGAGGATGAGCCCATAGCAGAAGGAAGAGTGGGCATCAACCAGACAGAGTGGGGACTCCAGGCCCATACCTCCTGGCTATGTGGTGTCATTATCATGTCTTTATCATTCTTCACCTCTCAGGTCCAATTTGGACTCCGACAGGTTGCATTTTTTTATCTTGGGAAATCTGTCAGATGCGGAAAGAAGCTTCTGTTTGTTATTTTTGAAAAAATGGAATAATTTGTATTTTTTTTTCAGGAACATTCACTTCCTAGCTTGAATTTAAATCTTTGCTTAATTCATCTGTTTTGTAAATTTGAGTTACTATGACAATAAATTGATTCATTCCAAAAGTTATTAACAGAAGATTGTCTATTTTGTTTTCTTTGTTGAAAATATTATGATAGGTAAAATGTCAGCAGTAACCAAGAAAATTCCAGGGACAGAGAAGAATGGTGCAGGAGTTTGGCAAGATATAATATACATTCTGATTCATTTAACTCTATAGAACTTAATTTCTGGTGAATAATTGAAAGATATTAATCCATTTCATATTCAAACCAGAAGACTGGGTTTAAGAATGATAACCTTTATTTGAATATTATCTAATTTTAGCCATCATTTCAAATCAACATTTATTGAGCTTCTACTATGAGCCAAGAACTATGCTATGCACTAGAAATAAAAGATGACTTAGACAAACTCCTTATTCCATGCCAAAACTTATAAAGTAGAATTTTCATCTTATAAACTGGAATATGAAAAAATAGTATGATACTGGTACCAGACATGCATCTTTTCCTTATGAAACATATCATGAGAAATGCAAGACCACGTTTAAGCAAATCACTTTGTCTTCAGTGTGTCTTCTATTTTCTAATTGCAGTAGTTGTGAGGTATACGTATTACTCAAACCCATGACCTGGTGGTAGAAAGGCCAACACCATAGACCTTCAGCATGAAGCCTAGACTCTAGGAACATCCGCTAGAGGAATCAGCTCCTAGAGGGCCCAGGAATTACATATTATGAGAAAAGAATGTCAACGAATCACCGCCAATCAACAGTTTTATGCTTATATTGATTACCTTCCCACCACTGTGACAAACACCTGATACCCTTAACTTAAAGGAGGAAAGCTTTATTTTGACTCATGTTTTCAGTGGGCTCAGTCCATGGTTGATGGCTGCAAGGCAGAAGTGATGTGGTGGAAGTTCTGGTAGAGGAAAGCTGTTTGCCCCATGACAACTGGGAAGCAGAGAGGGAAGGGAGGAGCCAGGGACAAGAAACCCCTTCCAGGTCACACCAGTGAGCTATCTCTTTTGGTCAGGCCCCACCTCCTAATAGCACATTCAGTGATGAGCCCTTTGGTGGATTAATCCACTGATGAATATACTGCCACCATGATTCAGTCACATCCCAAAAGCCTGCCTGAACACAGGAAGCTTTTGAGGAACATTTTCAATCTAAACTATAGCAGTGCCTTAATTAAGAGGCAGCCTGGAATTGAGGCCAGAAGGCCTCCCTCAAATTCTAGCAGTGCTAGTAGATGGCTGTGTAACATCGGGCAGATCTGCTCTCTTCTGAGCTTACTTTTCCCAACTGTATAATGAGGATAACAATAGTGACTACTCTAGAGGGTTACTATAAAGACAAATCAGCCAATGTCCGTAGAGTTTTCAGAAGCATGTCCAGTATACAGCACACAGTGTGGGTATAGAATGTATGTGCATGCGTACACTGAACAGATGAGCACGCACACCCAGGGCAGCTGTGCTTCCTCCTGTCTTGGCCGAGGAGCCCACGTTAGGAATGCTGATGCAGAGCCCCTGTAGATATCACCTGCGTGTTTCTCTGATACCCAATTTGTTTTGTACTTTTGAATAAGGATATTCACTGACCTCTGTCCTTCCACATTTCATGGCTCAGGGAACCTACTAATAAGCTATCGAATAAATAAAAAGAAAGTCCCCCAGAAGAGAAAGATCAATAAGGTACATTGATATTCCGGAATTTAGAAAATAGATTCTGTGTAAGAGAATCGACTTGAAGACAGTGAAGGGATTTTGTCACAATGGAACAAAACCTGGAGTGTTGCAGATTTGAGCTCCCACACTAGATCTCCAATCACTAGTTATCCAAAGGTGAAGAACAAATAGGACTTTAAATTCTCTGAGCTTCAGCATCCTCTTCTATAAAATGTGCATAAGAATGGAATTTAATTTATGTCAAGGACTTATAATGGTGTTGGCATGGTGTAGATGTTTAAGAAATTATAGATGTTACTCTTATTACCATGAGTGTCTAACCCAGCTGAATTTGTAGATTAAATGAGATTATAAAAAAGGAAACACGGGAGGCTGAGGCAGGTGGATCACAAATACTGTACATGATCATCCTGGGCAGCTTTAACTTCAAAATGAAAAACAAAACAAAACAAAACAAAACAAAAAATGTTGGGGATGTAACTTGTTGTGGAGGCCCTGGGTTCAATCCTCAGTACAATAAAAGAAGAAAGAAGAAAAAAAAAGCAAGAAGAAAGGAAGGAAAGAGGGAAGGGAGAAAAAAAAGAAACAGAAAGAGAAAGGAAAGATGCTAAGTGTTTTTTAATCTTTCAGATTAGAGAACTGGCCTGTGACCCAAGGGGCGGAAGTCAAAGTTCAAACCCCAGCTCCCTTTGTGCCTACTTCCTCTCTTTCTTTCCTCCCTTACTTCCTTCCCATAGTAAAGAGGAAGGGACAAATTTGAGTCATTGTAGAAAAATGGTTGTACCTTAAGGCCATGATGTTAAGCAAAATAAATCAAACACACAAACTCAAATATAACATGGTTTCTCTTATATGAGAAGCCCAAAGGATACGTAAATTAAAGAACAAAATAAAAGATAGAAAAAAGGAAACAGAGACAGATCTTTTACTATTGGGAGGGGGACCAAGAGGCGGGGGGGGCAATAAAAAGAATGCGTTGGTGTGAGCACCAACGCCCACAATGAACGTGATCTTTATGGACTGCAAAACATGGACTAATGCAGAGTAAAACCGGGGAAAAAACAAAAATGCTGACCCTTCGCTTATTCCACGAGAAACTCCAGATTTCCCTGATCTTCCAGGAGGAGGCATGATCTCCTATGCTGACTTCACAGATTCCAAATCTGTCTCCCAGCCCCAGGCTGGTGGGCGGAGCAGACCTCCTCTTGCTGGTGTGGGTAGATGGCGGGTACAGGTCCTGGGCAGGAATGCAGCATTTACAGTGAAGATGAGACGGGCACCAAGGCCAGTGGCACCGCCTGATTCTCCAGGGCATACAGCATGAGTGGAGAACTGAGTAACACTGTTATAAAAGTAGCATCTGAGGGAAAATATCAACAAGCATAGACGTGGGTAATTGCTGTCGTGGTTACCCCAGCTAATCTAAATTGTTCGATTAAAAAACTAAAGGAACTCGATGCTTAAGTTGCACAAATAAACAGGTGATTCTTCTCTTTAAGAAAACACACCTGTCTTCAAATTTAGGCTTCCAAAACTACCAAAACCCTCTGCGGGGCTCAAAAGAAGCAGCAAACCTTCATCATCGCATGTTACTGAGTATTGGGTGACAGGCCATTCATTTGTCGATAGAAAGGGCTGGAATAATCCAGCCATCTCGCAGGCATTTCTTACAAAGTGAGTTATTTGGCAATCCACCTTTCTTTTTTGCTCTTATTGGATGGAAATCTGACCAAGTGCAGTGTTTCCTAAAATTGTAATGTTCTGTTTTTTTGTGGAGGGAAACCAAAACTGCAGAGATCCCAACACTTTCTACAGCAGTTTGAGAGCTTTGAGGGCGTTCACTGTTTCTCTGTGTGCATGTGTATGTGTGTGCATGCATACGTGTACATATATGTTCTCTATGTTTAAGTGCAACGTTGCTACTTTGTATCCAGTACTCAAACTAATATAACAAGATACAAATCAGCAACGTTTAAGTTGACAACCAAGATAGGTTTTGCCTGCGTGGCGCATATCGAGATCTGCAGCTGTCCACGGCGGGTGAGAACCAGTGTGTTTGGGCTCCTGGAAGGCAGCACCTTCACTGTCCAAAGAGCCCAGCCCCGAGTCACCAGAGCTGATGCCTTGCACCAATGCATCGAGTGTGCGTTTCAAGGTTTCCCCAGGTCTGTCTGCTGGCTTAGTTTACTTCCATCTGCTGATGGCCCACTCCACTCTTATTTCCCCATTTTATTTGCACAGCAATTTTTTTCTTAATCAGTAATGAAGAGTAGCATTTGGTCTAACCTAGGACACAATATCATAAACTTTGTATCAGTGGAAGCCAAATTAATAAAGCTTCCTCTACCAACTTCCTATTTTTCTCCTCTTCCCTGATTTATTAATTGCAGTGTGTACGCACACTTCTGTTACAAAGGGAAATTATTTGACAAATGACAGAATTACCAGCACAAGTAAAGAATCTGCCTGTGAACAGTGATGGCTCACAGAGATGTCAGCTTTACTGACAGCGTCCTGTGCTCCTTGGCATGAAGAAAAGTAACGCTCAAATCTTTCGCTTGCACTACTGAGGGGCTGTAGTGCTTTAGGAAATTGTAATCTGGAAGTCACAGAACGGGTCAAGAGACCGGTTCCTCCTCTCCAGGAAGAAAAATAGCAGCTTTGTGCCGGAGGTCTAAAGTGACACACCACCACCAGGCTCTCCTGCTGAATGCACTTGGGATGCACCAAATGCTTCCAGAAACCCCCCACTTTTGCTAATCTTCAGCTGTGAATTAGCAAACAGGGGAGAGTCCTAAATAGTCTTGAATGTGAAGCTGAAAAAGAGGAATAGAATGTTATTTGGATTTTCTTCAGACCGTGGACCATCACAAAACATCCATTTTGACTTTGAATACGTGTCCTGAATTCTTATCTACCCTATTTATATGCAGAGAAATGTGTGTGTGTGTGTGTGTGTGTGTGTGTGTGTGTTGGGGGTAAGTCCTTTGCAAGTGCAGAAGTTGAATGTTTTACTTATTTTGGCTCCTTGAAAAATGACTTAAAATGATTATATGCACTGACATAAATTATTGGCTTGCATTCCCCAAATGAAATTAAAAAAAAAAATACCAGCGCATTGGTATATCCTCTTCTCCAACTTTGATGCTGTTTTCTGTTTGTGTATTTTGAGGTTGAGGGTTATCTGTGACTCATTGGTAAGC
Organism: Cuniculus paca; assembly: GCA_004365215.1. NCBI lineage: Eukaryota > Metazoa > Chordata > Mammalia > Rodentia > Cuniculidae > Cuniculus > Cuniculus paca. The sequence goes on from RJWT010055903.1 coordinate 8,753, forward strand.
TCCAGTTCAATCAATTTAGAAAGAACTTTTAGGGCTGAGTTATTTTTAAATGCCTGAAAATGAGGGAACTGTAAATGGAAATCTAATCACAGCTTAACCTGTAGTCGTGCAAACAGTCAACTATGAAATCAAATGAGTTTCCAACCCTCTTAACCCATTAGTGGTTACCGACTAGCTCTGCTGCCCACACTGCCTTTTTCAAAGAGATGGAAAAGGGAAAGATGCCTAGGGATGGGGTGTGGTGAGAGGAAGGGAGGGGTGCTACAGATGCGCAGAAAGAAATCTCTAGGGGACAACAATTTCCCTGCGGACACAGCATGCGAGCTCGCACCCCCAGGTAGCTTCCTGCTTTGCACGTTGCTCAGACTCCTCTGGAAGTCTTCCCTAGGAAATATGGGGCACAGACTGTATTGTCTCGGTTCTGCTGTTTGCTTCTGATTACTGACACCTCGGAGACTCTGTCTCTGGCATCCTCTGGATTGGACTTACAGAAAGGCCCAGGCTCAGGATTTCTGTGGGGTTTGTAAGCATTTAACATTCTTGAACTCCTCCTTGGCCTTTCTCCATGCTGGTGCCTTCCTCTTGCTTTTGTCTCCAAGTCTTCTTCCTGCACTTTTCAGGATCCCCATCTCCTTCCCTAGGCTCAGCTCAACTCTGATTCTGTGGGTGAACTAAGAGCTACTGTCATGATAGCAAAATCAGTACTCAGAAGCCTGTGCTTCTGGACACTTCTCACACACATGCTGGTGCCAACACAGGTCGTGAACTAATGTGTGTTAACTTTCTTACTTTCAATTTTGTACTCAGTCTTTAGAGAAGACAGACATTCCCATATCATGCAAATGTGCCAGGTATTGCAAAATAACAGCTAATGTTCTCTATTTGTTAAGTCATCGCGTCCCCTTTCTCACCTCCCGAGTCACCGTCCCAACTTCTCTGAATCCCGAACAGTGGAAAAGCCGCCGTGAATCATGGAGTCCACTTTGGCGTTTAATAAAAGCCAAGCTCGACTACTCAGTAGGGGAAGGCAAACTTGTTAAGCATTGCTTTAGCTCCAAGTGGTAATTACCCTCAAATGGTTTCCTGGGGTCAGACCAAGCCTCTTTCGTGAACATTTATTGACAATGTCGGAGTACAGTAGGGAGCAAAAACAGTCTCTCTTCTCCTTACACATGTATTCATAAAGATGAAAAGTAGAAAACAGAAGCCCAAGTAAACATTTTTCTCCTTTCTTTTACTGGCTGTGGAACCCTGAGTAAGGCGTCCTTCTCTGAGTGTTCTGAGAGAAGCCGGGAGCACCGTCCTTTGGTGGCACGTACACAACCATCCGTGTATGATCAGCAG
>RJWT010055904.1:0-10102 GCA_004365215.1 Cuniculus paca
CATTCTGCAGTTTAGTTTTTTCATCCACCATATAAAATTTTCTTATTTTTAATGTTTAGATCACAGTTCATTCCCAATTTTGATGGGCATTTTAATGGTATCCAAAACAATGCTACATGGAATACCCTTGAATAAGCCTGAGGTTATACAAAGACAAGTACTTTGCTTAAGTGCAGATTTATACAGTTAATCTCAGAAAGCGCCACCTGTCACACACATGTACAAAGGATGGTAGGCAGCCTGTGCAGGAAAGCGATGGACCAAGGTCCTTGGTATAAAGGTTTCTGGTTCTGTAAACTTCCAAGCTACGTCATACTGATTTATAACTAGCATGTGTCATGCTCTCTAAATGAAAGGCACAACTATGACTCCAGAGTTTTAAGAAATAAGGCTTGATGACTCAGGGGAAGTGGCTACTGTCACCATTTAGAGTCAAAAAATGTGAATTGCGTAATGTGAAGTTGTTTCAGTAGGTCTTAACTCTGCCAATCTCACCTAGACAAATGTACCATGTTGGTTTGGCCACATGAAGACTGCATACCTGCCAGATTTAACTGAACATATTTCCTGATGCTATAGTTAGCAAAGCAAGGTCTTTCACTAAGAGTTCTTTACATAATTGACCTAAATGGAATTATATAGCATTTGACTCTCAGTGGTATTCATGGGTCTGAGAGTGGAGAAGAGACTCTCAGGTAAGTACAGGTCTTCCAGAATATGAAGACCATAGAGGTATCTGACCAGATTCCCAGAAAATTAAACCAAGTCTGACTGCTTCCAAAGAAAGTGCTGAAAAGCCAAATGCATTGGACAATCTCCAGGCACCTGTAGCTTCTCATACTGAAGAAAATGCATGCTTAGTATTTCAAAGATGACAGTTTACAGAAAAAACTCCATGTGCACTCACAAATTTATCTGGTTTTGGTACCAATGACTAAAGTTTTCTGAACTTTAGTAAAAGTTGTGATTGCAGTCAATCGCCATACAATGACTTCACATATTTTATATACAATGACTAAAGAAGAAAAAATAAGGGTTAGGAATGTAATTCAGTGTAGGGTCCTGTGTGAAAACCTGGGTTCAATCCCCAGCACCAAAAAATGGCAGGGCATCCTTGTTTCACCTTTCTTGAATCTTGGAACACCAAAGGAGTATGATAAACATTTATAGCTTTTGACCAAAGATCCTACCTTCACTTTCTTTGAATTAACTTATTTTCTATTAAATTTATAAGATTATATATGTGAGTTATTAACATCAGAATCTAATTTGATATTCTATACTATGTTTAACATTTGACCAAAAAAAGCTGAATTTTTTTAAACATACATTTCCATGACCAAACAACTGAACTGGCCATGCGTGTTCACCCACCCTGACATTTATGCTTTACATGATTTCACTTATTTCATTCTACAGTACTTGATAAAATGTGAACAAGAAATAGATTTTGTTATTTGTTATTGAAGTTACTAAGACTTATAGGGTGTTTTTTACCTCAGCAGAGCTCATACACATAACTATCTTCAGTAGTTACTACCATATTAGCCAGTTTATTTCTTGTTGATATCGTCTCTCTCCTATCTCCCCACAACTTGTTTTGTCTATCACTTAGTTGTTAGTGACTAGAACAATGGTTGATGCTTATTCAACATGTGTTCGATAAACCTATTTTCTGTCAGCCACCACATCTGTACTAATGACCTTGTCAACCACACTAAAGCACTCCTAAGATATTTGCTTTTTGCAAGTATTCCTCTTACAAAATGCCTCATCCTCACCCTAAGTACAATACACAAAGAGAATGAATTGCAGATATTTTAAAGTTCCTGGGCTGGGAATTTCAAGAATCAAATATTAGAAAACTAAGAAATGCTCCTCAATAACCTAAGGAATGGCATTAACATGCTACAAATCAATTCCATATATAAAATTTGTTTTGCTAGTTAAACCTATGATTGAATTTTTATAATTTATGTGGAGATTTTATTTGGTGGTATTCCTTTGGGCTCTCTAGCTTCTATTTTCCTCTAGCATAGCACCATATCCTCCGAGCACTAAAAATTAAGACATATGGAATGTGAGGAATGTCTGATAACTTCAGAGATCAGCTCCTAGTCATAAACGAAATTGCATGCCCTTTGAGCTTAGACTCAAATTCAATTTGAAGCAAACAAAAGTCATGAGGTTTAATGTTGGCAAAGTGTAAAAGGTGAAGTGGGGTAGGCTAGAACTCTAAATTTAGTTCATCACTGCAAAGACAAATATTGCTTTATTTTAAATGTTAATAAGCTGTGCAAAGCACACTTTGGTTAAGCTTTAGATTAGTAGCACCTGAGTTAGAAAATCAAGCCATTAGAAATACTTCTATTCTGTTCCCATACTCTTTCACTAACATCTCTTTATTGGGGTTGCATCATTAGTTATTTATTTAGTCCACAGGTTCTAGTATTATTCAAGAGTCACTAAAAACAAAACTATAAAAAATAAAGCAAAAGTTTTGAAGAATAGGTCTAGTCTAAAAGAGAATCAATTACAACTTTATATGCACATATATAATCAGAAAATATTACATATACATATAAACAGATATAAAGACAGGGAAGAGAAGATAAAGCAAATGGAAAAATGTTAACATCAGACCTAAGTGGAGATACACATACACACACATATATGCACACCACTTGCATATAAATGTATGTGTGCACGCGTGCATATTACTTATATGTTTATTCTACTCTTCATTTCTTCATGTTTGTAATTTTTTGTAATACAAAGTTGGGAGAAAAAAATCCATTTTGAAGAAACTTCCTGTAATGGTACTGATTCAGTACATGCACTTAGCTATTTTCCCTCTAGAAAACATCAGAAAGAGACTACTTTAAAAGGCATAAAAACAAAAGGACAAAGAGTAGGTCAGCAGACAAAAGCAATAAAATTTAGGGTGGTAAAAAAACAGACGTGAGAGAGGTAAGTAATTTAGTACACCTTGTGTTAGCACTAGCAAAGCCTAGAAGCAGACTGCTACTGCAAAGCCTGAAAGGGCTTAAGAACCCCGGCATCAAGGACTTCAGGTAGTACAGTGTGACTATGAAGCACTTGCCAGTCTCAAGAAGCATTCGCTACCACCACCACCACCATCACCTGGCATCAGCCTTGGCCCAAACTGGCGTCTGATGGAGGTATACTCTCTAGAGAGACTAGCACTAGCCTTTCAGGCTGCAGGTGCAGTTGAAAGATGGAGTACTTAATTAAAAATAGGTGAAGGGAATGTGAATACACTGAACAGCACACCTCCTAAACTCCTTTTCTATCACTCAGCTTTCAGGACTCAGGGAGCCAGGCATAGGCATTGGAGGAATTGTTCCTGGGAAAACCATCCTCCCCAAGAGGAAACATCTACTTATATTAATACCCCGGAGTACTCTACAAGAAAGGCTAAGCCAGATCCCTACCATACATCCACACCCCACTCACTAGTGGAGTGCTTCCAACAGCTTTTTGTACCTCATTCTAAAATATGACTGACAGTTATACCTGTTAGAACATGTTAGACAATGCCACAGTGAAAAACAATACCAAAATCTCAGTGGCTAAACACAAACAATATTCCTATCCCAGGTCTAGTGTTCCTAGATTCCTCCCAAGCAGCTGGCCTCCACAGCATGGCTCAGCATCCCAGACTACATCTTGGATGCCGTGGCACCTCCAACATCACACCTGGGAAGGGGAGGCAGGAACCAATCAATGAACCAAAACAAGTTACACAGAGGAAGGGAGATTAATGCTCACACCTGCCCAGAAGGAATGAGTAAACCAGAATGGTTGATATTAGTTATGTTCAATACAAAAGCACAGAATAGTAGGCCGCAGAGAATAAAACAAACATTGAAGATATGAAACTAATGCAATTCAATGAATAGAAGAAAAGCTCCAATATCCTTCAGAGAAACGGAAGAAAATTTCAATTGGTATTTTCAGAGTGATAGAACAGGTTATTATCAAAGTAGAAATACTTGGAGAAAAAAAATTTAAAACTCCTGGAAATAATATGACAGCAAAAACAAATCCAACAATAGACAGGTTATGAGAGTAAGACAAAGTAAAACAAATAAAAAGGGGAAAGATAGAAAATGTGTACAATGAATCCATGGGCTCTGGTAGACATCAGGTATCAATATGAGTTCCCAGAAGAAAAAAAAAAAGTAAATATGACAGAGAAATATTATCAAAGAAGTAGTATAAGAAAATTTCCCTGAACTGAATGACAATGGTTTCCTGGTTACATACGGTCCACCCAGAATGGAGGTTAAAAAACACTGATATCAAAGCCTAACACTCAAATTTTAGAACATGAAGACAAACAGAATATCCTAAAGCTTCAGAGGAACCAGAGAGGTGTCTGTCTGCCTGTCCCTTTCTCTCTCTCTCTCTCTCTCTCTCTCTCTCTCTCTCTCTCTCTCTCAGAAACAATAGCATCACACTTCTCAACACAACATTGGAAGCAATAAGATCATTAAGTGATATCAACAAGTTTTTACTCCTTATTATTTCTAACCTGAAATTATAACCCTAACTAAAAAATGTCAATCAGCTATGACAGCAGAATCATGGCACTTCTTAGATGCAAAGCTTCAATAAATGCATCTCACATGCTTCTTCCTTAACACAACTCTATCAAAAGAGAGTTAACTAAGAAACCTGGAAGATGTGAGAACCAAAAAACAGCATCTAAACTGGGGATTTAGCTCAGTGGGGGGCCTAAGGGCCTGCCTGGCAAGTGCAAGATCAAATTCGATCCCCACTCCCAAAAAAACACAAAACAAAACAAAAAAGCATTTAACATAGGAAAAAGACAAATGAAATCTATAAACTGGCAGTAAATAGGGTGCCTAGGATGACCATGTGTAGCAGTTATAATGATTAATCATTCCAGCAGGGAGACTAAGCTGGGCATGGTGACACAAGCCTGTAATCCCAGCACGGAGGGATGCTGAGACAGCAGGATCTGTGAGTTCAAGACCAGACAGGGCTACACAGTGAGTTCAAGGCCAGTCTGAATCACAGAACAAGACCGCGTCTCCGAAAAAAAAAAAAAAAAAAAAAAAAAAAAAAAAAAAAAGGAGGTAAAAATAGAGACTGAAATCAGAAGGTAGAGGAGGTTTCAAACTGACAGAATTTCTGGGTGTGTTTGAGAGCATTAGAATAGAATCTATGAAAGGAAATTTGTAATCCTGAGAGCAAATTGGTGACAGAAAACTACACAACTGGAAAAATAAAACAATTATTAAGTACAGAGAAAACGAAAAGAAACTCAATCACCATACACTAGATTGAGCATCCATGACTAATATTCACATAGTTATAAAAATGTAAACACTGATTACTGATTTCTCTACAAGGCAATATAACATGCTAGGAAGATGAGGGGTGAAGTCTGGGTACTGGGGAAGGCATAGGAAAAGCTGAATCCTCCACAGTGAGAAGTCAGTTCTCAAAATCTAAACCTGAAAAAACAACACATATAAATATGTTTTTAGATACCAAACGAAACCACTAAATGTGGTCCACTCTGGGGAGAGAAAATCAGAAAAATCAACTACTGCTTTGGGAACTTATTTGTGCATTTACTCATCATCACTAACATAACTGATTAAAGTTTTAAAAATCTTCCGTTTTTAAAAATCTCCCATTGTTTCCAATTTTAATGTTAAAAGTCACAAACCTTTTTCTACTGTCTCTATTTATTAATTTCAAACTTATCCCCAAATAATCTCAAGTAAATTTTAAATTTGCTGATAGATTATTTAAAATATACTTTTTAGTATTCTAAAATACATAATGTAAAATATTTGAAGACATTACCACTGTAGTTTTAAGTATAAACTAAGTTCTAGTGGATCTTAAAATAGAAAATATAAACAGTATACCCTATTCTTCTACCTTTTATTTAGATGCCCTTGTTAAACTCAACGCATTATGAAGCTACCAAATAATATACATGAATGTATTCTCCAATGTTATAGTACAATATAAGTGCTTTTATTTTCATTTATTTAGTTTTGGTTTTGAACTCTTGAACTCTCCTCCCAAAGAAGCTACAATTTAATGGAAAGATAAAGCATATGCAAATATGTTTCTAACACAAGGCAATTCATACTAGGAACCTTGTAAACTGTACAGAGAAGGAATGAAGGCAGCTGATTAGGAAAATTTCCATACAGTTCCATTTGAAATGGTGGTTGCTCCTGTAAACTCTCATCAGTTACCTCTTTCTTTTCATTTTACAGAGCAAAAAAACCAAACTAATTTCAGGAAATTATTTTTTAAGTGCCATTATACTTTGAACGTTTCTCTGCAGTTACATCTACCATGCCCTCAATAACATGCAAAATCAAGTCACAAAAAGCACATCTCAACATCTTAGGCTCCACAAATTTCACCTCCAGGACAGAAACTGTACTCCACAAGTTCTCAAACCTGTTCTCTCAAAAGTGTTCTCCTCTTTACCCCCAAGCACTACCTATGCATTTCACCATCTTCCAAATGACAGTAACTCCATGTCCTGGAAGCTGGAAAGTTTGTCTACGGAAGCCCTTGGACCTGTGGTGAGATGTCTGAAGATCACATTCATGCAGCCTTGTTGAATACTTCATTTCCAAACTCTCTGAGCCTGTTAGGCTGGCCTGCTTAGCTGGCCCCGCACTGTGACTTCAGTTGTCTACATTCATCTAATATTTTAAACCAAATGATGGATTACAGATGAGTTACTATTTTTTTTAGAATGGAAGCCATTCTCTGGCCAAGAATACAGCAACTGTTAGTGTAATGTTTTTGTCTCTTTAAGCCAGTAAGTATCTCAAATGTTAATCCTCTCAGCATTACTTCTGCTGTGGCTTTATGTCCAACAAATCTACTAGTTTCTAAATAACTTGAAGTATTACTTTCCAAAAATAAAATTATCCTTTGAATTACACTCTTCTTTTGCAGTTCAAATTTGTATCCACTGAGACAATATTGATTTTATCGCAATTTGTCTACTTAGGTAAATGTTTATGACTGTTTAGATTAAAAACAAAAACTAGAATCAAGTTTTCAAAAATGTTACTGTGCTAGGAATAAAGTTTTACGCGTATGTTAAAATTATTAAAGACTTACTAATTTATTGAACAGATGTTTTAGCACTTTACTCAACATTTATTTTTAATAAACCTTTAATCTCTCCAAATTACTTGCATCCTTTACCATAAATACTATATTATAAAAACATGATACTCCATCATTAGGGTATACCATGTCATTCCAAAATTGTGTTTTACAAGGTCTAATAGCCATCCAAAAATGTAATGCTAAAAAACATCAACTTTCTTTCTTCTAAAAGTATAGAAAATATATAAACTATACTTGCTGTCTTTCCTTTCCTCAATCCTTAAAAGCTTTATAGTAACATATTATTTCAGTAACATCAATAATAGTTAAGCATAATTAAAGTAAAATAAAATTTTCACATTAAATGATTTATAAGCTTGTATTTACTTGCTGGATTTTGTTAAATTTACTATTTCCAACTTTTTAATATAAACTTTGTAACACTTTATACTATAAAATATATTTCATAGCTAATGTTTTAAAATCTTGTATTTTTTTACACATGCCAAAATTAAAATCCTGTGTCAGTGTAAGAATTAAATCTGCTTTTCTTTTTTTTTTTTTTTTCATCCTTAACAACTTCTATCTCAAAAGCATATACTCTGGTACTTAAGGTCACACAGGAAGGAAATGATTATTGTTTGTTAGGAGGGGTGTTGTTAGGTTGGTGGAGGGGTGCTGGTGACCAAACCCAGGGGTAACTTATCATTAAGCTATATCCTCAGTTTTTCTTTTTATTTTACTACAGAGTCTTGAAAAATTGCCCAAGCTGGCCTTGAACTTCCAGTCCTCCTGCCTCAGCCTCCAGAGTAACTGAGATTATAGGCATGTGCCACTGAACCAGGATAAAAGTCTCCCTTCTTAGTGTTCCTTACAATGTTCTGCCCTTCATAGTGTTCCTTCCTTACAGAATTTCTCAACATAACACACTTTAAAAAGTAACCTTCAACATTCTTGAAGTAGATAATGTTTACCATAGCTAAGCCAAGACACAGAGACACTGATGTAACCTGGCCAAAAGTAAATCAGACAAATTGCAGAAAAGATGGCGGAACACTAAGCAGCAGAGTAAACAGTCTCTCTGAGAGAAACAGTACAGATGCTGGAATACAACATTATGGAGAGGATAAGAAGGAAGGAAGTGGGTCCCCTGGACCCAGGAAGAATCTAAACTATGAATTGAAGCCCACAAGGAGAATAAAAAGAATTTAAACAAAGAAGCAGGTGGTGGCTGGCAGCACCTTAGCCTGGAGTTGGACTCACCCTGCTGGTCATGGTCATGGTCGTGGTCACAGTCACTGTGGACCCCAGAGGTCTCTGCAGAGAGGCGTGGGGGTGAAAGAGATGTGGACACAGAGATCGGTGCTGGCTGGTGGTAAGTGCTGGGGATTTGAACCCCCCTGGGGAGAGAGTGATTGGCCAGGTGCCATCTTGGAGTCAGGCAGGTTATGCCCTGAGCCAAGACTGCTACCCACTTCTGCTGGCAGTGCCAGGTTGTGGGCAGACCCACGGAAATTGCCTGGACTGAGTTCCACTCTCATGCACGTTCCAGACAACTACCTGTAGGTTCCTAAACAGCTTAGATCTGCAGGCTCTGGCCAGCTACACTCCCGTGCAGGAATATGCCAAGACGAAGAGGCCGAGTGCAATCTCTGGCATCCAACCCAAGCAGCGCAAGTCAACAAGAGGTAAACACAGAGGAGATCAAGAATTGCACACCTGAAATGACTGAAGTGATGATGTCAACTGAAGTGAAGAAACAACTACATGAAGCTATAAGAGAAATTAGAACAGAAATTCTATCCCAGGTAAAAGAAGAAATGAAAACCATAATAAAAGAAATACTAAGCATCTCTAAAAAAAGACACAGAAAAAAAAAATAGAGGAGCATAGGAAAATGAGAGAAACCATCAAAGAACAGTATAAAAGAGATTTAGAATGCATGAAACAGATTCAAAAAGATATCCAGAAAACTAAAAACTCCATTGAAAGTTGGCAAAATCACCTGACAGAAACTGAAGCTAGACTTTCAAACCCTGAAGACAGGTTTGCAGCTTGTGATTGTGAAAGGAAAGAACTCTTAAAAATAACAAGGAGTCAGGAAGTAACAATTCAACAGATGCTAGATAACTCAAAGAAGTATAACTTAAGAATTAAAAATGTGAGTGAAAGAGCAGGGGTCAAGACAAATGACATCAGGACCTTATTTACAGAAATAACTTCTCAAGCATGGAAAAAGAAAGTGACATTCAAATAAGCGAGGCATATAGAACTCCAGCTAGCCATAACCAAAACAAATCTACACATAGACATATAATAATCAAGATCCCAGAAATTCAACAGAATATTAAAAGCTGTTAGAGGAAAGAAACAGATCACCTATAAAGGAAAACTCATCAGAATCACAGCAGACTTCTCAACACAAACCATCAAGTCAAGAAGAGGCTGGAGTGAAGTAATGCAACTCCTGAAAGAAAACAACCTCCAACCCAGACTGATGTACCCTGCAAAACTTTCTTTCCAAATTAATGGAGAAACAAGATACTTCCATGACAAAGAACAACTGAAGGAATTCATGACCACCAAACCAACCCTACAAAGAATACTAAAGGACATTCTGGAGAGAGATAAAAAGGACCACAGTCCCTGGAACAACGGCAGAGGGGGACCATCAAGTGGGGCCAGTCGATTGAATGGAGAGGAAAAATAGGGAGCCAATGGCAGGAAAATAGCCTGGAAGAGACAATGCAGTGCAAGAGGACCTCAATGCACCAATAGAAAGAAACACAGGCAGAGTGGACCAGGAGACAGGATCCATCAATATGCTCTATACAAGAAACACATTTAACCAGAAAGAAAATTCATAGACTGAAAGTCAAAGGAGAGAGAACAATGCCCTATGTGACAGGGAGCCAGAAAAAAGTAGGGGTAGCGTGCCCATTAATTGCAGAAT
>RJWT010055905.1:0-10077 GCA_004365215.1 Cuniculus paca
CAAATGGAAGTCATACACCTGAAATCTCTGAGAGGATAGCAACTGAAGTTAAGAAACAACTTCATGAGCCTGTAAAAGTATTGAAATCAGAAATAATGTCTCAGGTAAAAGAAGAAATCACAAACATAATGAAAGAATTGCTAAGCATATCTAAAGACATAGATAAAAAAAGACGAGCATAGGAAAATGATGGATACCGTGAATTAATAATATAGAAAGGAATTACAATGCATGAAACAGATTCAAAGAGATATCCAGGAAATTAAAAAGTCATTTGAAAGCTGGCAAAACTGCTTGAAAGAGATTGAAGATAGACTTTCAGACCTTGAAGACAAGATCATAGCTAGCGATTATGAATGGAAAGATCTCTTAAAAATAACAAGGAACCAGGACATAGCAATTAAAGGGCTGCAAAAGATGATACAAAGAAAAATAGTTTAAGAATGATAGGTATCAGTGAAGAAGCAGGGGTCAGCACAAATGACATAAAAAGATTACTTACAGAAGTAATAGCAGAAAATTTCCCAAATATGGGAAAAGGATCTGGCATACAGATAAGCGAGGCATATACAACCCCAATTAGCCATAACCAAAATAAATCTTCACCCAGATATATAATAATTATGATCCCAGAAATCCAGCACAAGAACAGAATACTAAAAGCTGTCAGAGTAAAGAAACAGATCACCTATGAAGGAAAACCTATCAGAATCATGGCAAACTTCTCAACAGAAAACTTCAAATCTAGAAGAACTTGGAGTGAAGTATTTCAAGTCCTGAAAGAAAACAACTTTCAACCCAGATTGATATACCCTGTAAAACTATCTTTCAAAGTTGATGAAGAAATAAGATACTTTCATGACCAAGAACAACTGAAGAAATTCATGACCACCAAACCAACACTACAGAGAGTGCTGAAAGATACTCTAGAGAGAGATAAAGATGACCATAGTTCCAGGAGCAGCAGCAGAGGAGGATCGCCAAACAAGACAAGCAGTTGAATTAAGAGGAAAAGTGGAGGGCCAATAGCAGGAGAATAGCATGGCAGAGATGAACCAATGTATGCTGGTTGTAAGTATTAATGTAGATGGCCTCAATTCAGCAATATAAAGAAACACAGGGAGAGTGGGTCAAAAAACAAGATCCATCAATATACTGTACACAAGAAACACATTTAACTAGAAAGGAAATTCATAGACTGAAAATCAAAGGAGAGAAAACAATTGTTCCATGTGACAGGAGACCAGAACAAAGACAGGGGAACTTGTCCATCAACCACAGAATGGACAAGAAAGATACAGTATTTTCATCCAATGGAAAACTACCAAGCTATAAAGTAGAATAATCTCAAGGCTCTTCTATGTAAATAGATGCAACTGGAGATCATGTTCATGGGTGAAACGGTTTGAACTCATAAGGGTGAACCATAACATAAAATATAGAAGGAGTTAGTGGGATCCAAAAAGAACAATAGATATTATAAAAGTGATAGGGGAGAAAATGCCTAGGAGGAGAAGGTGGTAACCACTGTTAATCTCTTATTGTCTTGTCTTGGACTCTTGTATCATTTTTGCAATTTTGTTAGGGTTGGTTTTGTTCTGTCTTGTTTTGTTACATTTTACTGTGATGTTATGGGCAGCTATTTTGAAGATAATTGGATGTTTAATGGTAACCATTGTTGGTTTCCTATTATCTTGTCTTGAAGTCCTATAATGCTTTCATTCTTTAGTTTAATTGGTTTTATTCAGTTTTGGTTTGTTTGACTTTATTATGTGTGATGGTATGAACAGCTATTTTGAAGAAAATGAGACATCATGGTAGCCATTGTTGATTTCCTATCATCTTGTTTTGAAGTCCTGTAATGCTTTTATTCTTTTGTTTTGATTGGTTTTATTTGATTTTATTATGTGTGATAGTATGGATGACTGTTTTGAAGAAAATGAGACACTATAGTAATCATTGTTCATTTCCTGTTATCTTGTTTTGAAGTCCTATAATGCTTTCATTCTTTTGTTCTGATAGGTTTTAGTCTGTTTTCTATGATTTGACTTCATTACGTGTGACGGTATGGATAGCTATTTTGAAGAAAACAAGAGACATTATGGTAGCCACTATTGACTTCCTGTTGTCTTGTTTTGAAGGCCTGTGTTGCTTGCATTGTTTTGTTCTGATTTGCTTTGTTCAGTTTTGTTTTATTCTCTTAAAAAAATTAAAATAACTTTCAAGTACTCTTTAACATGTTAAGTTCAAGAAAATAAAGATTAAGGAATAGATTCTGATTAAAAGAGGTAATGAAACATGGGCGACTGAGTGCAAGTCATGCTTCTCGGTTGAAGCCTGAGTGAAGGGACAAATATACAGTGTAGGATATTTCTGGGACAACTGGCCATATTTGATTATAGATTGTAGATTACATAATAGCAGTGTATTATACAAAATTTTCTGACTAAAATAATTATAGGAGATTTTCACTTTTAGAAAATACAGGAGTATTTAGGAACACGTAGGTATCATGTGGATAACTTTCTCTCAGATGGCTCACAAAAGTATGGACAGAGTGAATGATAAAGCAGAGGCCAAATGTTAACAAGTAGTGAATCTGGGTATAAGGTCACGGGTTAATTTTCTATTGCTATATTGTAACAAATTGCCATAGAGTCAGCATCTTATCTCTGAAGGTCAAGAGTCTGACCCAGTGTAGCTGGATTCTCTGTGTAGAATCTCACACTGAGTTAAAATCAAAATATTATCAGGATACTTTCTGGAGGATGCCAGGAATAATAAGCTTCCAACTTCATGGTTGCCACTGGATGAATTCATTTCCTTGTAGTTGTAGGACAGTTCTCCAGTTCCTTGATGGTGGTGGTGGGGGTCTATCTTCAAGCCAACAGTAGTCCTGTAGCCCACCTTATATTTTCAATTTCTCTGCTTTTAAAGAGTTCATGAAATCATATTAGCTCTACCTCAATAACTCGTTATACTCCTTCTCTTCTAAATCACATGTGCAAAATCTCTTGTATCATCATTTAATGCAACATAACCATGAATGTGACCCTAGGGGTTGGGAGTCCTGGAGGTCAAATATCTGTATACTATAGGGTCACAGTAGTTTTCTGCATTTTTCTTACTACTTTTATAGGAAATTTAAATTATATCAAAATAAAATGTTAAGAAGATTCGTAAGCATACTACAGAATATTGGAAAAATGTAGTCATGCATTATTTATGTGGTTTCATTTTCTCCTAACAGCCTGTGTCTGTTTTTCTCTCTCCTTACCTACCAGGCCACCACCAAATCAAGCAAGGCACCTGTGAGGTGGTTGCAGTGCATCGATGCTGCAACAAGAACCGCATTGAAGAGCGCTCACAAACAGTCAAGTGCTCTTGCTTCCCAGGACAGGTTGCAGGCACAACTCGAGCTCAACCTTCCTGTGTTGAAGGTAAGACATTTCTGGTCAGTTTCTTCTTGTAGTATTCAGTTTCTCCTTCTAGTATTCCTAGAAGGCCTGAAACTCTGAAGACCTTGCCTGCCTTGTAGTCTGCAATCCTTAGAAACCTCAGCTGCTTTAAGGTCAGTATCAATCTAAAAGTGAGCCGAAGTCCAAAGCCAACAATTTCTTGATGAGTAAGGTAAGTGTTTTGTGATGTTTCTCAGGAGGTACCAATGGAGGGTTCCATTACAGGACTGTTGGAAGATGTGTTTCAATGCCTTTTCCTCACTTATCTCCAGATTTCACCCAGCAAAGCTGTTGTCTCCCTAGATGCTCTCTTCTCCCCTTCTTTATGCATTTGCCCCTCAACAGCCTTGGGGGTTGGTTATGGGATCCTCCATAGGAACTCAAACCTGCAGATGCTTAGGTCTTTTATATAAAAGGATGTGGTATTTGCATATAACCTATGCACATCCTTTTATATATTTTAAATTTTCTCCCAGTTAATTGTAATACACAAGATATTGTAAATACTATATAAGTAGTTGTACTGTATTGTTTAGAGAATGATGTTTAGAGAAAATGTCTATGCACATTCACTACAGGTGCTGTTTTTAAAATATATTTTCTCTGTCACTTGAGACTGGATGCTGAACCCATGGGAAATGGAGGGCTGACCTTTTCACCTCATGGTTAGTGTTATAGAGCGATTTTTTTCCTAATATTTCTAGTTTATTATTTTAACAAACATTTATAAACATCTTTAGATCAACTCTCCTGAGAATACTTTGGGATCACGCATCATTCATTTGTAAGCTCTAAATCTCTTAGCAGATTACTGTGCCAGTGGCTAAAACCATCCATGAATGAATGTTGATGGTGGTAGATAAAGGCCTGGGATTGATTCCTCTTGATGTCCCTGACTTCTTCCAATAGACATCTCGTTAGAAACAAGCACCTTCCCCCAGGGAAACAGACACATGGGGTTATCCCTGCATCGGAGGCTCGTGCATCTCATAGATGCTTGTCTAAAGGTCAACAGTTAAAACACAAACAGACACACATTCCTAACTCCAGATCTTATGGTAGATCATGCAATAAAGCTGACTTACAGCCTGCCTCCCCCACCAAACACACATAAGCTTACATGAATTTCTGGGCCGTGTGGACACAGGGGTATGTATCAGCACAAATCCTAGTTACCTTTAATGAAGGCAAGTGAAAACAGAAACCTTCCTGTATACAATTGCTTATCAGAAACCCTGGGGGCCAAATGTGTTGCTGAATTCCTCAGATGCTCTCTTCTCCCCTTTTAGAGAGAAGATTCAGAGTTTTTCAATAATAAAGGTAACATAATACATATACCATTTACTACCTAACAGACCTATTGTGTTCTCCACACATACACCAGAATCATAGACATTTTTGCAGTGCTATATATGAATATTCACATAGAATGGCATAAGGGAATATGAAGCACTATATGTTAATTCAAGTCAGCTTTTTTTTGCCATCTTACAAAGAACCACTACCCTTTTAGAGTTGTTTACTTTTGGGGCTTGTTGGTAAAGGATAGTGTATCTAGAAAAGGAAGTGAGGATCCATGATATTAAAAAAATGAAATTTAAATGAAAATTGCCAGATTCCTATATCCTTAGCCAGGACAGTAGAATATTTGTCTTCTCTAATTGATTCTAAACTGCATATGTTCTATCTTCTTGCTGTCTCTCAGTTCACTTGTCCCCATCCCTACTGTATCTCCATAGTCCAGAGGCCAACATCACATTTTGCTGAGCTTACTATTCCTAGTCTTCCATTTCTCATCCTGTAGCCAAAATGGCCCTTTTACACAAACAGAATTCTCTCTCATGCTCAAAACTACATTTGCCTATTATCTTATTTCAAAATCCAGCATCATTCTTATTGTTTTGTTTGGTTGGGTTTTATTATGTTTTATCTTGTTTGATTTTATTATATCTGA
Organism: Cuniculus paca; assembly: GCA_004365215.1. Lineage (NCBI taxonomy): Eukaryota > Metazoa > Chordata > Mammalia > Rodentia > Cuniculidae > Cuniculus > Cuniculus paca. Next base: position 5,413 of record RJWT010055905.1, read on the forward strand.
TGGCATGGGCAGCTATTTCAAAGATAACAAGACATATTATGGTAGCTGTTTTGGATGTACTGTTATCTTGTTTTGAAGTCCTGTATTTCATTCATTGTTTTGTGTTCTTTGGTTCTATTCTGTTCTGTTTTGTTTGATTTTACTATGTCTGAAGGTATGGACAGCTATTTTGAAGACAACAAGAGGCATCATGGTAACCATTGTTGATTTCCTATTATCTTGTTTTGAAATCCTTTGTCACTTATACAGTCTTGTTTTGGTTGGTTTTATTCTGTTTTATTTTGGTTGGTTTTGTTATTTTTAAAATAAAATTTTTAAAAAATTACATTTAAAATACTTTTCATTGTCTTTAGGAAAAAATGTGGGATTCCTTATCATGTCTCACAAAGTCTCAAATGATCTGGCTCTGTCTCAATGCTTCCTTTCAACCACTCTACATTTCTCAAACTAAAATTCTTTTTATTCCCTCTCATCTCTTCATATTCTTTTTCCTGAATGATTGTCTTCTGTGTTATTACACATATTTGGCTTACTTAATTCCTATTCTGCTTTCAAAAATCCTGCATATTCTTGTTTCCCCATACTTCTCATTCATGGCACACATCCCATTTTGTAAAAACTTGCTGAATGTGTACCTTCCTGGTATTCTGTAAGCAGCTTGTGGGCAGGGATGAGCTCCTATTTTCATCTCTGCATTGGGTGTCCATGAACTGATTTTAGTATGAAGGAAAGAAGGCTGACTCATCGTCACTATCACAGAATGTTCTACAAAGGTAACAACTGCATTTGCCTGCCTCTGTAGGTTTTAAACTTCTTGGAGGAACTTGTGAATCATAATATAAGCTATTTTTATATCCTGTCTAGCCTAGAATGTTCAGATTTAAAAAGTCTTATATATAATGCTTTATAGTATTTAGCATTTTTATGAGAGGCTGAAAAGTACTGACAGAGTTAAAGCAGTTACCATCTTTATCTAAGAAAATATGAATATCTTACCTGTATTAGAGTTCACTAGGTGAATAGACTTAATACAAAAATACATATTTATGATTACATAAAGGATCTACTGAGCAAGCTTATTCTGGTGATCTCCTGTGGAATCAGGGGTGGAACAGTGCAAAATGGCCATCTGCGTGCTGGAGAGTTGGAGGAGCCAGTAGAAGTTTGAAGGCCTGGAGCCCACTGCAGAATCCAATGTGAGTCCATGTCAGAAAGCTGAAGGATTTGGGCTGGAAGGCTGAAAAGTCTGTGCTGGAAGCCTGAAGGAACTGGAGAAAGACATCCAAAGGCAATGGTTAAAACAGCTCCTATGAAGAAGCAAAAGGATGACTTCCTTTTACTTTCCCTTTTTGATTTCATCCAGGCTACAATCCTATTGCTTGTTGCCACCCATGTTCAGATTGGGTCTTTCCTCCTCAGTCTGTGGCCACATCCAGGTTTGGTCTTCCCTTCTCAATTTGTGGCCTGCATGTTAATCATCCACGGGCAAACCGAGAACTGTGCTGTACTAATCCACTAGGAATTTCTTAATCCATCCAAGTTGACATGCCATAATTAACCATCATGTCACCCTAAGCTAGCTTGTTTTAAATTAGATAAAATCTTCTCTGGCAACCACCCTTGTCATAACTACCTCTTGTAAGTACAGTTTTTTATATATTTGTGTATGTGGAGATAAGTATGTAGCCAGCAGTGGTAGATTTCAATATGGTGTGTTTCTTCACAAATAGTATCACAATGGATATTTCTTAGTACATCTGCTTTTTATTTTTGTCAATATTATGTCTTAGAGATCTGGAGATGCCAGTGGATTTAATTAGGATTTTTCAGCTACTCCATACCATGCAGTTGAATAGATAGGTGATAATTCATGTAGCTATTCCTCTATTAATGGAAGGTTTGGTTGTGTCTGTAGCAAAGCAAAGTCTTACAGCCTAACTAAATTACCTCCCTAGCTTCACAGGATCAGTGATGAAGATAATAATGTGGCATCTGACCAGGGTCTCTGCAGCTCTAGAACTTTCTGTGATGATGCAAATGTTCTTTCTTTTTTATGTCTATATAGAGAGATAGCTACATGTGATGATGATCTATCAGTGTAGTTATGCAAGTCAGTGTGGCTATCATGAATTTATATTTAAACAAGCACTTGTGGCTAGAAGCTTCCTATTGCAAAGTGCAGGCTATGCTGTATGTGTGTAACATTTATGGTCAGAGAATACAAACATCCTGAAGGTCAGATTGTGACCATGTCTTGCTCTGAGCATCTCCCACACCTAGCATCACTTGGCAAACAGTCAGTGTTCCACATAGTTTATTGGATTGAAGTCACTGAGGTGCTGTAGTGAGTTTAAGCTTTAGTTAGGATGTATGTCTGTTTTCTATCCCCCTGGTCTTCTGTTTCTTATCTGAATGTTTCCATCAGGGCTTTTTAGCTTTACTTGCTTAATCTTTATCCATAATAATTATGCAGTATCATGCTGTTAATTGGCATATGGGAAGACCCATTCTTGCTGATATGTTCCTGTTATCTTATTTGTCAATAAGAATAGAGAGTCTAAAATATAAAATTCACCCAAATTTACATTTAAATTAAAACAAAGGCAAGATGATGTCAGATTAGGGCACTTACTAATGTTGACACAGAGATTGGCATATCCTTTTTGTATTTTTGTTAATCCACATCACAGATGCTTATCTAGTATTTTCATTGTTTTTCTGTTAAACCATAGCTTTTATTAGTTAAATAGAAAAGTCAGTTGTTTTATCACTCCTTCCCAAACTTTTTTGTTATAATTAACTTATGAAATCCCCTTTCATTATTGAAATGCATCTTTGATACATGTCCAGGATTTGGGAAGAGGAATGGGGAATGGTTTGATTGGGGCTATGGTTCTTTGGGTCCTGAGCCAGACACCTGTTCAGCTGGTAAGCATTCTTCCTTTTGAATCTGGCCTACACAAGGCTGCTTTGTGATGGGAGCTATATTCTGCACATTTATCAAAATATAGCTCTATAGAGATAATGCTGAATGGTTTTATGATAAAATGAGATAAATGTATAGTACAAGAAAGCTTAATTCATTGTGTAAAAAAATGAATGTTTTCTAAACATTGAGTTTAAGAGATTAATGAGACAAAAGCTGCAGAATGGAAGACAGTTACTTACATTTAAGGCTATTTTTTAAATCTTCCAATGATGCTCCAGTTTGTGACACTTTTCTGAGATTTAGGGATAAGAGTTACTGTCTGGACTGTAGACAACTCTCATGGCATTATGGACTATACAGTGGAACACAGGGCTTCTATTTATGATGTGTTTTCATTGGATTTTTAAGTTGGATATGTTTTCCTTGCAATGTAAAAGATAAGCAGTTTTATGAGTTTCTGTCAGTGATAGTCATGTGATGACAGTAGGTATTATTTTGCAAAAGTATCGTGGGTGTTGAAAAGGCGTGTTCCTTCATCAAATTTTAATCGAGCACCTTTTGCTACTCTGTCCTTGATGCCAGGGGATAGAATGATCATCAGACTTAGGTCCTGCTTTCAGGAAGCCCATGGTTCACTAGCCAGGAGACACAGATAAATTCTCATAAGCAAAGAACTCCATGGCAGAACAGAGAATACATCAGAGATGGGCCCTCTGGGAAGCAGTGGGTCTGAATTTACTACGTAGAGTGCTGGGGGAGTTTAGGGAACAAGGCAACACAAAGCTTATGAGAATGAGTTGGAAAGATTTGGGAACCAGAAATAGCTTGGGTCTGCTGGGGAATGGTAGGACTGGAGAGGTAAACAGAGACTTTGATGTTGGAGGATTTAATTCCTTAGAGGAATTTGCCTTTTAGAAGAGTGGATGAACAGAGTATTCCAATAAATGAGGCTATGGACAGCTATGGGCAGAGTTCCTATAAAGTGCCATAGGATTTCTAAAAAGTAAAAATGTGATGTTTTTCATTTTACAGTTCATCTTGTTGGCACAGGTTTTGTGGGGGAATCCCAGGATTTGTGTGAGAGAGCAAGCAAGTGGGAGGCACATAGATTTTAGACTTGTGGAGTTGCCCATGGTAGGGAACGACACATAGACAGGGTAGAAGTGGCATGGTGTTTACCATAGATTAGGATTATTTTCATAGCCAAAGCTTGGAGCAAGTCTTGAGCTAAGTGGACCTAAAAATTATACATTAATGTTTCTCCATCAGAGGTGATTTTGTCCCTCTGTGGACATTTGACACTTGGGAGAGAGTCCACTGGCACCTATCATGCAGAGGCCATGGATGCTGCTAAACTTCTTGCAATGCCCAGGAGAGACTTTCCATAAAGAATCAATCTGCCCCAAATGTCAGTAGTTCCAAGGTTGATAAACCCTGGCTTAGAGGCCCCCAGTATGTGGGGATGTTGTGTGAAGCTGCACTTAGCAAGGAGGGCAAATCCAGTTTACCAAGATCAGTCTGTACAGCACTTATTCATGCAGCAACTCATTCAGGATCCTGTGCACTCCGGAAATAACCATAGTGCGTTATTGGCAGACTGTGCAAATAAGTAAGACTCCTTTAAAAAATTACTAGCATTTTTCTGCTTCTGAGAGTGTTGGGTTGTTTAAGCTGTTACTTCTTTTCTTGAAACAATAATATAAAAGTTAATGAACAGCTTCATTTTTCAAGAACAC
>RJWT010055906.1:0-10104 GCA_004365215.1 Cuniculus paca
CCATAGCTGCCTCCTGACTTCCTCATCCTCCCCACTTTTTTCCCTTCACCTTGCCCAGGCCTGTCTCTGAATGCTTCTTTTGTTCCCTTCTCCCACACTCGTCTCATTTTCTAATGCTTGGGATGGGCCTTGCGTGGGCCATTCAACCTTGAGGTCTTCCAGCCCTGAGTGAGCAGAGGTTTCCCGGAGAGCAGAGGGCTGCACAGCCTGCTGGTGTAGACAACGGCTGAGAGTTCACCTGGACAGGTGTACTTGCAGCTCCCCCAGGGAAGGGGAGATCGGCCGTGATCTTCCCGGGGCCTAAATTAACTACCTGGGCCGTGGGCTATGACATTTGCCAAACGAACTAGTTAATTGCCAAATTTGTACTCCTAGACACATGGTAATTATCTGGATAAGAATCTGAAATGCTGGAGAGATTTCCCCATTTCCACTCAGATGTCAAACAGCCAAGGGTCAGTCTGCCATTTGATTGGAATCTTGCTCTTCCTCCACTTTCACACAGCTGCAGGTTAGGAAAAGTATAAGTGGGGGCAAAAAAGCATCACCTTGGCCTCTCCTGAGCAGTATGGGCCCTGGCAAAGTCATTTCACCTCTCTGGGCCTTGGTTTCCTGGGGGGACACTGGGCCAGATTTCTGATTTCCACCCTGGTCACACATTACAATCCCGGAGGGAGACTTCTAAGCACACAGACCCTAGGTCCCAATCTTGTGAATCAAAATCGGCAGGGCAAGGCCCAGGAATCTGTTTTAACGTCATCAAGTGATTTCAGCCTGAAGGCTGCTGATTAGAAGCCAGTGGGCTTAGGACTCCCAAGTAGACCTTCCAATTCCAAGTAGAAAAAGGTTTAAACCAGTCACAAATAATCCCAGCTCCAATATCCCCAGTGCTGGAACCTGTGTGACTCTCTCGGCATCTTGGAGCCTGCTTCTCCATCTGTAGAATAGGAGCCATGCTCCCCCGCACCACCCCAATGAGACTGCCACATGTGTAGCCCTGCAAATGCCATAGAGTGGCACCTGGCACACAGATGGCTCCATACAGACTGGATTGTCACCTGCCTGCCTGCCAGCCAGTCACTTTCTTCCCCTGCTCCTGTCTCTAAACTTGATTGATTGTTTCTCCTCCGCACCAAAGGGCTCATCCCACCTCCTGTCTCACCCCTAATCCCAGAGCAGAGGTCCTTCCCATTAATCTCCAGGACAGGGGCTCCCTGACTGGTACCCTGGCTCCTCTTCCCAAGCCCCAATCCCACTGCCTCAAAGGGCCTCAGTGCCCAGAGAGGAACCTCTGGAAACTTTAGGACCAGGACTGCATATGCCTATCAGCCTGGGGCTCAACCTTCCTGGAAGAAATGGGCAGCAAGAAACAAAGCCATGTGACATGGTAAAGGAAACAACCTGAGACGAATGAGGCTGAGCCCGTCCAGCGTGCTGCTGCTCATAGCTCAGTGTCATCGTCACATGCCTTACTGTGCCAGGGGTGCTGAGACCCCACACATACGCCAGATACAGAACAGAGCAGGGCTGCCCAGAGCAGGCAGCCGTCCGCCCAGAGGGTGTCCCTATATCCCGGTGTGCTAGAGCAGGAGGAACTTGGGATAGACAGAAGAAAGGGCCACTTGGCCTAATTGGGGGACTATCCAGCAGCAAAGGTTGACTAGTAGACCTTTATAGGACTCCTTGAGACACTTGAAGTGGGACAAGAAACATGATCGAGGGTCCACTGGAGGAAGGAATTATAGTGTTGTCACACCAAGGGACATTTTCCAAGCATGGTCTCTGCCCAGAGTCTGCAGGTATATATAGCCAAGGCTAGGACGTGGGTGCTCACAGCCAGAAGTGCCATCTGCAACTTGAAGCAACTCACCCAGGTGAGGCTGGGCCACTGCACCTGCCCTTCACTGACAGCCTGCAGAACAAGTTCCGCCCAGACTCTTTACACAGAGCTGCATGTGGGATGACGTTGGGTCTGCAGGAGATGCTTCGTAGGATGCCAGGATTGATATATGCACTTACTCCAGTCTGTCACCCCACTACCCTGGCTCGGTGCCAGCGCTACCTGTCCAGCATTCCAGCAGAAGTGGGCCTAGACGAAGTACGTCAGCTCAGACTCCTGGCTTCTCAGCCCTGTTCTTCCTTGCCTATCTCTATGCTGCAGGCACATATTCATGTACACACACGCACACACAGGCTGCCCAGAGCTACCACAGTGACAGTCTCTCCAGTGGATGAGACCTCTTTCCTAAGGCACAGATTCCAAATCCTGCCCCCTTGGTGCCTTTTCCCTGAGGCACTCTCAAGAGGACTTTGGGAGCTGCGCCTTCCTCTTGAGCTGCTTTCTCTCTCTGGGCCTGTGTCTCCATTTGCAAGGCGAAGGAGACCAAAGGGGCTGGCTAATGCTCCATCAGGCCCGCCAGTCTATCCTCCGTGATGTGTTGTTTACCCACAGCTGCTTCTATGTAAGTGGGAAGGTGCTCTCCAGGGTTGTTTGGCTGGGTTCTACCTCCTGACCTATATTGTGAGTCCTCAAGGATTATCGGCACCCTACAGCAGCCCCTGAGTCAGAACATGAAGTCAGAGCTCCTGGTGCCTCCAGATGGGGCTACCCAAACCCTCCTGCACACCAGCACCACCTTTTTAATGAGCACTTGTTTCAGATGACATCTGGGTCCAAACCCTGTGTAAGAAACAAGTTGATGAATGCACCTTGCTTGCAGTAGAGGCAGAAACCTGGACCTCTGCCTCCTGGCCACCTCTTTGCTCCTCCCTCTTTACTCTGAGGCTTAGAAGACTTTTATGAGAATCCTAAAGCTCCTTGAGATAATTTGAAAACCAGCATCTAGCCCAACTCCTCCGGGAAGCTGAGACTGAGAATGGAAGATACTTATCCGCTATCTTACTGCTAGTTACAGGCAAAAAACAGCCTAAAACCCAGCCTGAGGCTCTCTATTGTCTTAGCCACTGTGCCCAAAGATGACCGTTCCCTTTTTCTGTTTTGATTTCCCAAGTTCCCTAAGCATGGGCTCCATGGCCCCTGCCCCATCTGTATCTTCCAATGTGAACCTGGATTTAGAGACAGAAGAAGCTGGAGATAACTTCTGGGGCCAAAGAAAGCTTTGGAAAGGATCACTGAGTCTGTTTGCATCTCTAACTCATCCCTCCCTGTGCAGAGGAGTTGGCAAGAGGTACAAAATGAACAAGTCTGGACCAGAAAGATCCAGCGGGAAGAATTCTGTGCTGCCCCATTCTGTGGGGTACAGAAGCTCTTGAGATGGTCAAGTCTCCTACACTGGCCACTAGGAAAGTGGGCTTTGGAGCAGCCTTCTGCAGCCAGGAGCTATGAAGCTGTGCAGAGAGTCGGCCCAGCATCTGTAGGGTGAGAGGCAGTGGTCACAGCTGGCCCTTAGCTCAGAGCACTTTTTCCAGGTGTGCTGCCCCTGCAAGCCTCCGCTTGTCTCTACTCCTCCCCCAGAAACAGCGCATAACCACACACACAGAATTCATGCAGACCCATGCATCCCACACACAAACAGGCAATGACCACATAGACACCCGCATGCACAGGAAGCACACACACTAGTGTACACCCACACGTACGCTCCCTCCCTCGACATTGGTATTCCCCACAGGCGTAGGCAAGTCCTGTCTACCCCTAGGCACGCACACACAGGGCACACCGGGCTCCCCTGAGAAAACAAAGGAGGTGAGGGGAGTGAGGGGCTGGCCATGGATCAGACAGAACGAGCAGCCAGTGTTCTGCAAGTGCAAACCAAGATGCCAGCAAAAAGGACATTCCAGCAACCCCCCAGTTCTCTCCTTCCAGTGTCTCCCTCACCCCCAACCTGTTCCCCAGGGCTCAGTCCTGCTTACTGCGGGAAGAATTTTCTCTTAAAATAAACAAACAAACAACAAAAAAAAGGAGGGTAGGAAAGAGATCTTCCAAGCAGGCAGAGCGTAGGGCTGAGTTCTGTACCCTTGAGTCTTATTCTCCCTCTCGACTTGAATTTATCCTCTGGCCTTGGTCAGGCCCCCAATCCTTTCTCAGCCTCTATTTGCTCATCTAGAAAATGCCTGTCTCTTAAAACCTTAGTGGGTTGGGGAGTCACCTCTAACCTCAAGGCTTTGCAGAGGGCAAAGAAAGATTTTCTAAAAGAGCCAAGCACAGGGAGATTTCAGCCCAAACCCTAGAAAGTCAGCAGAGACCGAGGTGTGTAGGGGTGGAGGGTGGGGGTGTAGGATCCCCCCAGAAGAGAAGTGGGGCCCAGAAGTCACCTCCTTCTCAGCCTTGGCCTCTTCCACTGTCACAGTGCTGTGGTTCTTGTGCTCCTGGAACATGCAGAGGTAGCAGATGCAGGTCTGGTCAGTCTGGCAGAAGAGCTCCATGGTCTTGCCATGCAGGGGGCACTTTCGGGCCTCGAAGTCTCGGATGGGCTCAAGCAGCTGGTGGTCGCGGAAGGCTGCGCCCTCTAGGTGGGGCTTGAGGTGCAGGTCGCAGAAGGAGGCCTGGCACACCAGGCAGGACTTGACGGCCTTCTGCTTGTTGCCAATGCAGGAGTCACACAGCACCTCCTCGGAGCCCGCCTTGGACCGCAGCAGGAGGCCAGACTCGGCCCGAGGGTAGCTGTTCCGCCGGGCTTCGCTGGGCTCCATGATGGACACTGTGGGCTTGCGGGACTCCGAGAAGATAGACTTGCGCAGCTCCCCCTTCTCAGCAAAGGTGACGGGCGGCTTCTTGGCCCCTAGCTGGAGCCCAGCGTAGGGCGACCTCCTGCCTTCCGTGGAGTCCATGCTGAAGTAGTTGGAGCTCTTGTCATCCACCGACTCCACAAACTGGATGATGGGCCGTCTCCACTCATTGCCGGAAAACAGGGCACTCTTCCCCTCCCCTGCCTTCAGGGCACTCCCCAGGCTCCTACTTTCGCCTGCCTCCCCAACGTGGCCATTGGTGGTCTTGGGGTCCTTGCCTTCGGCCTTGGTGCCATTCTCCAGGCCAACATGGGGGCTGGAGGGGCTGCGGGCGTCCCTGGCTTCAGGGCTGGCCCCATTGCTCCTGGAGGCATCTGCGGCTTCCATTGCGGAACACTTGTCTGGTTGGTTTCAGGCTGGCTGGGGCTGTGGGGTGGGTGACCTCTTGGGTGTCTGTGCAGGGAGTGATACCTGCAACGACTGGGCCGGGAGACACACCTGTGGGAAGGAGGAGCAGGGGAGGAGCAGGCACGGCCTGACACAACGGGCCCGTCAGCCCGCAGCTTGCTAATTATACAGGGGGCCACGCCCTGCACATTCATCCCTAACCTGGTTTTTAAAAGAAATGTTTTTTCCTCCCCTAGTTTAATAATTTTCCACAGCTCAGCAACCAGTCAGGCTGCTTCTCATCAGAGAAGCGGGAGCCTCTGTCCCTACAGGTGGACAGACTTTACCCTGACAAGTGGTGGCCCCAGGGCAGAAGGTGAGGTGCCCACAGAGGCCCATGGGACAGAGGGGTTGTAATTGGGTCGCAAAAGCCAAATAACCTTTTAATTTGAGGCTGGATTTCAGAGGACCATCTCCACCCTGGAATGGCAGAGTTGCTTCTCACCCTAAGGGAAGCTCTGAGTTAAGTTTTATTTGGATTTTTATTACCAACTTCCAGGCATTGTCCTAGGCCCTTTGCATATGAGTTTATGTATGTCTCACTGCAGTCTGTTTGATCCTGCCTTTCTAACAGATGAGAAAAATGGGGCTCTGCGAAGAAGACAATTCCTTGGCTTCAGGCAAAGGGCAGAGCTAGGATTCAAACCCTAGCCCTTTGAGATTCCAAGGTGCCTTCTTCAGCTCAGATATCACGGAACTATCTAAACATCTCAGCAAAAAGTGGCTTCTAAAATCTTCCCTATTTCAGTATCTCTAACAAGATGCCCTTGGACCTTAGATGTTTCATCAAGCAGGTCAGAACCTGCTTGAATCCTAAGGCTCAAGCAACACAAAGAAATGAGGGGATCCAAGTACACCAGCCAGGTGACTGGGTCCTCAGGGGCCACACTTGACTTTCGCCTTTCTCCATAGTATCTTTGCTGTGTTACTCAGAAAACTCTGCCCACCTTCTCTGGGCCAGACCACAAGTAACACCCTCCAAAAAAGAGGCCAGTGCAGCTTGGGACTCAGATAAATCCAGATGATCCAGAAGAAAAGTGAGACATGTTCCACGTCTTCTCCCTAACCCTCTGCAGGAACACTGGGACCCTCAGCTCTTGCAAGAGGTACCACCTGGGCACCAGTGGGATGAGGACCATTGCCAGGTTATGGGAAGCCAGCACTTCCAACCATCACTACCTAGACAGGCTGTGCCACTCCCCAGCTGGGCAGAGCAGATGGTAGGTGCAGCTGGAGTGGCAGGTCCAAGGCGACATGGGGGGGGGAGCGGGCCTAAATCCAGGTCAGGCTTCACAGCCCCCGCCCTTGGCACAGCAGGCCAAACAGCTAATCCTTTACAATAACAGCACCTGGGAACAAGGGCAGAGACAAGCTAGCTGACTGGCCTTTTGGTCTGCATGTGCTGGGACATGAGTCCCCTCCTTTATGGAGTACCTCCCTTCAGATAGCCATTGGAAGAGAGAGTTTTCTAAGATCCCTAAAACCCAAAGACTGAAAAGATCTTCCTGGAGGAAGAAATCAAAGAAACTTCTAGGACTGGACCAAGCTCTCATGCCACCACCTCTGCACCCACCATCTCCCCAGAGCTGGACCAAAAGCAAAGCACATCCATGTCTGCAGTACTGAGGTCTGGGAGGGACACTAAGAATGCGCTGGAGGAAAGTGACAGCTCCCTGAACTCCCACAGGCCCCTCACCCTGACTCCATCATTTATGCCTAAGGAGAGGCCTGACTGCACACAGTCCCATCTGCAAGACTCCCATCCTCTTTAGTCCAACTCAGTTTCACGGGTTCTATGAAAATGCATTTCTTAGTGGCCCTCGGAGCCTGTGTGTCACATGCAAACTGGCAAGAAGTTCCCAAAGATCATCAGAGTCTCCAAAACAGCTGAGGGAGGACCTAGAAGCAGAAGGGCCTTTTGATTTTTAAGAGCTTTGAAAAAAAGGGATCCTGGGAACTTCCTCAGTGGTTCATCTCCCATCTTATCCCGTTCTTTCAGTGCTCTTGATGAAAGCCTTCTCGCTGTGACAGTGGGCTTTGGCTACCAGCCTTTCCCTCATCCCTTTCAAGATTTAGGAGGAAAGGAGACCCGGCAGATGTATCTTTCAGAGCTAAATCCTCAAGGCAGAGGGACTTTAACCACTTCCTCTCCCAGATGTGCCCTGGAGCTAGCCCCATGGAGTCTGAGTCCTGTCTTCCCACACCCACCTACAGCAACCCCAGACCTCTGCCCCAACTTCTTTCCAGAGACATCTTGAAGCCATCCCTTCGAGGTCCCTCCCCCCATTCCACAGGTGGGGCAGCACACTACCCACCCACTGTGGTGGCCTGGCAACATCTAATTCTGCAACCAATCAACTTCCCTTAAAAGAGGAAACCCCTTAAAAGGAAAAAACTCCTCCACCTTCCACGGACTCTCAGCTGATCCATCCCTCTGCCTCCAGACAAGAAAACCGTGTGAGTGCACGTGCGCATGTGCATGTGCATGTTTTGTGTGTGTGTGTGTGTGTGTGTGTGTGTGTGTGTGTGTGCCCTTCAAAAAACCTAGAAGGAAAATTATTTCACAGCCTCTGTCATTCTAGCCATTCATTTATAGCTTTAGGACTATCCATACAGGCAGTATTTCTTTGAGTCTAACCTAAGTAACACTGGAATTGACAGTTTACTTCGCGGTTGGAGCTGAGGAACAGAGACTCTGGCCCACAAAGGACAAGTTAAGAGGCAGTCATTTCTGTAAGGTCCTAATGCATTGGGCCTCCTTTGGCTTCTTGGTATCTAGGTCCTCTTAGAGTGCCTCTAGTTATAAGCAGAAATGAGAAGGCTGCAGTGGTTCAAAGTTTTATAGCAATAATAGAATGCCTGAAGTCTAGTTTTCTCATCTCTACTGTCCTAATATGACTCAGTTCATCCTGAAATTGAAGGTTTTTTGATGACATATTCAGATGAACTCTCTAGGTTGAGAAGCAACTTCCCAGCTATCATAATTCTTTTCTTGGAAGTGCTTTAAAAACAGGATTGACTCTACCTGCCTAGAATGTTCCATGTAGCTACCCAGGAAAGCAGGGAGGGAAAGGACCAAACATTTGTAGCACATCAGCAGTGGGCCAGGCATGGTCCCAATCCTGGGTAAAAAGAAAACATTGTCCCCACCCTTAACGGTGTTTAACTTAAATGTCCTTCTGGACTTGAGCAATCATCCTCCACCCTGCTCCAAGAGTAGCCCTGGGCTCTCTCTGCACCTTTTGCCCCTGAGAACACACTTGTCCTAACCAAGAGGCCTTCTCAAAGATGGTGACCGTGGACTTGGGCTGGGGACAGAACCTAACCTGGAATGACTGCCTAGTGGGGAGCTGTACAAGTCCCCTTCCTTGGCACCTTGCCAACACTGCCTGAGCACTTGGGAAAATGTCACTGAACCAGGCTGGCATCTGTTTGTGGTTCCACATCAACACTACAAAAGAGGCTGGGGTTTTTTGCTCTGTGTGTCACTTGACTAAACTGTAGGAGTTGGTGACCTCATCAAGCATGAATCTAGGTGTTGCTTCAAGAGTATTTGGTGAATGTGGTCAACACCTACAGCCAGCTGACTTTAACTAAAGGAGATTATCCTCAGTAATGTGGGTGTGCCTCATCTGATCAGTTCAAAGCCCTGAAGAGTTCAAACTTAAGTGTTCTCGAAGAAGAGATTCTGCCTTAAAATTGCAAGCACAGCCCCTGCCCAAGCTTCTGGCATGACAGCCTGCCTTCTGAATCTGACTTGTCAGCACCTACAATCATCTGAGCCAATTCATAGAAATCAATCTTTTCATATAAAAGCATATCTTAATGGTCTTGTTTCTCCAAGGAATCCTGACTGTTTCCCACCATGGCCCAGCTCTGGCTCTTTGGGGCCAGGATGGTTCCTGGGGAGATGGCTCTTTGAGGGTAAAGCCAAAACCAGGGTGAAAGGAGCAGGTAGGGTGAGCATGGGTGGAGGAGCCCCAGGACTTTCTTGCTGTATGAATTTGGGAAAGTTACTTAACTTCCCCGAGCCAGTTTCCTTAACTTCCCCGAGCCAGCCTACAAAACCAGGCTGACCCCAGCTCCCTGGCAAGACTACAGAGGGATTAAGGAAAGTAGCCATCATGCAAATGTGTACAAACTGCTCAGTAAGTTTTTGTTTAATATATGGCTTTAAAGAAAATGAACAAGGGCTTTCCTCCACCAAAGGAAGAATGGGGAGGACACCTGGAAGAAAAAATGGCCAGCTTCCTTCCTGTCCTGGCAGCTGTGGAAAACAAGGCTTGAAAACTCTGTTTCTTCCCATCATGTCCCAAATCGCTTGCAGTTCTAAAATTCTGTGATTCTAGGGTTGCACCCTAAAACCCAGAGAAGGGCAGGGTGAATAATTAGTCTTGGAAAAACAGAACCTGAGAGGAAAGGGTTAAAGGTGCTCGGATTGTTTAGCTGGGGGAATGGGTGGCTTACTAAGCTAAGAGGCTTGTTTCAGTGAGGGCCTGGTCAGCTTCCCTGATGCTCTAGAGGGGAAAAGGAGCAGCCTAACAGGCAGCCAGAGGAAGTTAAGATAGCAGGGTATCCCCTTGCCAGAGACAGTATCACCCCTCTGGAGGACTTGTGGCTGCTGGAGGTGATCTGAGATGGGAAACAGGTTGGATGACCTCTGAGATTTCTCCCTGCTGTTTCAATTCTGAAAACTAATTTTTACAGAATTGCACAACAGAAGAGGAAATGGAGGAAAAATTATAGCAAACTAAACAGGTGTGGGGGGCAGTGATACTGGCCCAGGGCAAAGTCCAATGACCACCGGGGAGAACCAGCCATCACAGGGAGCATCAGAGAGAAGCCTGTGCTCCAGGCTTCTCGGCCCCCAGGAGATATGCCATTTCTTCCACATGGGCTCTGCCCAGATGCGGGTGGTGCTACTCTCCCAGAGGGCCTCAGGGAAAATACATCGTGCTTCTCATCCTG
>RJWT010055907.1:0-10096 GCA_004365215.1 Cuniculus paca
AGTAATATCATAGTCAAGATTCCAGAAACTGAACACAAGAATAAAATCTTAAAAGTTTTTATGGAAAAGAAACAAATCATCAATAAAGGAAAGTCCATCAGTGTCACAGCTGACTTCTCAACACAAACTCTCAAGACAAGGAGAGCCAGGAGTGAAGTATTTCAAGTACTAAAGGAAAACAACCTTCAACCCAGATTAATGTACCCCACAAAACTATTTTTTGAAACTGATGGAAAAATGTGATATTTACATGACAAAGAATATCTGAGGAAATTTATGATGATCAAACCAGCACCCCAGAATGTTTTAAAGGACATTCTAGAAAAAGATAATAAGGAGTATGACTGGAAGGACCCCACCAGGCAAAACAAACAATTAAACAGAGGGAGAGAAAAAAAAGAGGGAGAGCCAACAACAGGAAAATAAAATGACAAGAATAAATCAATACATATCAGTTATAACCACCAATCTTAATCATCTCAGTTCACCAGTCAAAACACACAAACAGGTGCACTGGATCAAGAAGCAAGATCTAACAATATGCTTCATACAGGAAACACATTTATTCAAAAAGAAATTCATAGACTAAAAGTCAAAGGATAAAAACAATATTTCATGTGGTCAGAGCAGGGGTAGGTATTCTATTTGCAGACAAAGTGAAATTCAAGCCAAAACTGATTAAGAGAGATAAAGGTCACTCACGTTATAAAGTGAACAATCCAAGAGGAAGAGATAACAATCATAAATACATATGAAAAAATACCAGTGCACCTAACTATATAAAGCAAACACTAGCAGGCATCTAAAATCAAATAAGTACTAATACAATTGCATTGAGTGACCTTAATAGCCCACTGACATGAAAAGACAGATGAACTAGAAAAAAAAATTAACAAATAAATATTAGAGCTGATGCAAACTTTTAAACAGATGGACTTAGTCAATGTCTACATAGTGTTACATCTCACAACATCAGAATATATACTCTTCACTGCTGCATGTGGGACTTTCTCCAAAATAGACTATCTACTAGCTAATTGAACATACTTAAGTAAATGCAAAGGAATTGAAACTATCTCATGCATATTATCAGACTATAATGCAATGAAATTAGAAATGCATGGCAAAAGAAACCACAAAAACTTCATAAACACATGTAAATTAAATAGCACTCTCCTGAACAACCTGTGAATAAGTCACGGATACAATTAAAAAAAGAAAGACAATTTTTATGATTGAATGATAATGACAATACAACATATCAGAGCTTATATGACAAAATGATAGAAGTCCTAAGGGGGAAATTTACAGCAGTAAATACCCATATCAGGAAAATAGAGCAAGTGTGTATAAACAACTTAATGGTGAACCTCAAACTTCTAGAAAAAGAAGGGTATGGTAGCCAAAAGCTCATACAAAGAAAGAAATTATAAAGATCAGAGGAGAAATTAATGTTCTGGAGATTAAAAAAATACAAAGAATCAATGAATGAAAGAGTTGTTTCATTGAAAGATAAAATAAAATCAATAAACCCTTATCCAACTTATCTAAAAGTGGAAACAAAAGACTCAAATCCATGCAATTAAGAAGGAAAAGGGTGAAATCACAACAGACCCTGCAGAAATTCAGATCATCTATATCTACTTTGAAAACATGTATTCTAATAAGATGGAAAATGCAGAAGAAATGGACAGATTCCTAGATACATATGATATACCAACATTCAACCAAGAAGATATAAAAATCCTAAACAAACCAATATCATTCACTGAAATTGAAGATGTAATTAAAAACTGACCAACAAAGAAAAGACAGACTGTGATGGATTCATTGCTGAATTCTGCAAGAAATTTAGAAAAGATCTAACATCACTACTTCTCAAATTCTTTACTGAAATTGAAAAGGAAGGAATACTACCAAATTCATTCCTGGGAACAAACATTACCCTGATACCAAAACTGGAGAAGGACCAAACAGTTCAATTTCCCTAATGAAAATAGATGCAAAAATCCTCAATAAGATACTGGCAAAAAGAATGCAGCAAATCATCAAGAAGATTATACATCATGACTAAGTGAGATGCATCCTAGGAATTCAAGGATGGTTCAACATATGTAAATCAACAAATTCAATGCATCATATTAACAGACCCAAGGACAAAAGTCATATGACCAACTCAATAGATGCTCAAAAACCTTTTGATTTATGAAAAAACCCTATAGAAAACTGAAATAGGTGGTCTTTATATTAATCTGATAAGAACCATCTATGACAAACCAACAGGAAACAACATAATAAATGTACAAAATCTGAAAGCTTTCTCTCTAAAATCAGGAACAAGACAAGGATGTCCACTCTTATTCAACATAGTCATGTAAACTTTAGCCAGAGCAATTGTTGGAGTGAAGCATTTCAAGTACTAAAGGAAAACAACCTTCAATGCAGATTGATGTACCCCACAAAACTAGCTTTTGAAACTGATGGAAAAATAAGATAAGAG
The DNA here is from genome assembly GCA_004365215.1 of Cuniculus paca. NCBI lineage: Eukaryota > Metazoa > Chordata > Mammalia > Rodentia > Cuniculidae > Cuniculus > Cuniculus paca. The sequence goes on from RJWT010055907.1 coordinate 2,501, forward strand.
AAAGAAAAAAAGGAACAGATACAGAAAAGGATGAAGTTAAGTTATCATTATTTGCAGATGACATGATACTCTGCATAGAAGATTACAAAAACTCCACTGAAAAATTGGTATATTTAATAAGCAAATTTACTAGTGTAGTTGTATACGAAGTCAGTACTCAAAAGTCAAGAGCCTTTCTGTATATGAATAAGAAAATCACTGAGAGTGAAATCTGGGAGACAACACCTTTCACAGTAGCATTCATAAAAATGAAATACCTAGCAATCAACAAAGGATGTGAAGACCTCTACGTGAAAACCACAGTACTCTGAAAAAGAAGATTGAAGTGGATTTTAGAAAATTGAAAGACACTCCTTGCACTTGGGTAGCAAAAGCCAGTATAGTGAAAATGGTCATACTTTCAAAACTGTTATAGAGATTTAATGCAGTTTCAGTCAAAATTCCAATAGCATATCTCTCAGAGAAAACAATTCTAGAATTCATTTGGAACAAGAAGAGACCAAGAATGCCAAAGTCAATTCTGGGCAATACAGGCAAGACAGAAGGTATCACAATCCCTGACTTGAAATTGTACTATAAAGCTACTGTGATAAAAACAGCATGTTACTGGCAAAAATTAGACTCAAAGATCCATGGAACAGATTAGAATATGTAGAAACAACTTCAGGCATACTAAGCCACCTTATCTTTGACAAAGGTGCCAAACACATTCACTGGAAAAAAAGATAACTTCTTTAATAAATAGTGCTGGAAAAACTGGCTCTGCACATGCAAAGGTTACACTTGGGCCCATATCTTTCACCATGCACTAGACTAAATTCAGATTGGATCAAAGATCTAAATATTAAAACAGAAACATTAAATCTGCTGGAAGAGAGAATAGGTAAAATTCTTTAAAACATTGGTGTAAGCAAAGACTTTATGAATAAATGCCTGATTACATAGGAAGTATCACAAAGAATCAACAACTAGGATCTACTCTGAGTAAATACTGAGTAAATAACTTAAAGACAACAATACATAATATACTAACCATTGTTAACCTCTAAATATCTTGCTTTGAAATTTTATTTTTTCTCTTTAAAGTAAAAAATTTAAAAAAAATAAAAACTAGAATCTCATGTTATTAAAAAGCTTTTGCACAGCAAGAAAAAGCACCAAGATAATGTGGGAAAAAATGTTTGCCAGGAGAACATATAAAGAACTAAAAAAAAAAAATCAGACCTCAGAAATTTAAAGGCGCAATCCAAATATGAGCAGCTGAGATGAATACACACTTCTCAGATAAAGAAATACACACAACAAATAAATATATGGAAAAATGTTCAGTATCACTGGTCAATTGATAGATGTGAATGAAAACAACACTGAGATTCTACTTCACCTTGGAAAGAATGGCTATTAATAAATCAACCAGTAACTAATGCTGGAGGGGTTGTGGGGAAAAGAACCCTTCGCCACTGTTAGTAGGAGTGTAGGCTGGTGCACTCTGGAAATCAGTGTGGAGATTCCTCAAAAAACTAGGATTGAGCTGGAGAAATACCTCAGCAGCATGGTGCCTACCTGGTAAGTACAAGGTTCTGAGTTCGATTCCCAGTTCAAAAAAATCCAGAAAATCAAAAAACAAAAAACTAAAATTGAAAGTCCCATTGCACCCAGCTAATCCCCGTCTGGGCATTGTCCCAGAAGAATTAAAAACATTGTCCCACATTATATATGTGTACATATGCTTATAGCAGCAAAATTTGTAATAGCAAGATCTTGGACACGACCTAAATACCCATCAATAGAAGAATGGATAAAAAGATGTGGTGTTTTTGTATAGTATACTATGTGTATATATATATATATATATATATATATATATATTCCATTTATTTATGATAATTAAGGTAGTTATAATACTGTTATGGTTGATATAGTGTGTCAACTTGAGAAATTTAGAAGTTTAACTAAGAGACTCAGTAGGGAGTCAGGATCCTAACTTTGTAAATATCCTCATTCTGTGCAAGAGGAGGGCACAGAGATTTTGTGAGTGCTACAACTGCCCTTGAGGGCAGGGGGTGACCCACATAAGATACAAGGCAGGAAAAGAGGCTTTCTCTTCTTCCCTTTTGCTCTGGCTACTTTTGCTGACTGTTGCCTTGAAGTGTTGCCCTGGTGTCATCTTACCCTACTTGCAGTCAGCTGATTATGGACTGAAACCTCCACAAACAAGTCAACTAAATAAACTTTTCCTTGCTTCATTTTGAGTGTCAGGTATTTTGTTCCAACAATGAGAGAAAAGTAACCAAGACAAGTAGTAATTTCTCTTAGTTCCTTAAAAAGAAAGTTTCGTGCTAATATTGTTTAGACAATTAAATGTAGATATCTTGTGCGCTGAGCAAATAATTTAAAGATAATAATGCATAATATATTAACCATTGTTACCCTCTAGTTATCTTGCTTTGAAATATTTTTCTCTTTAAAATAAAAAATTTAAAAAATTTAAAAATAAAAAGAATCACTAAATTCTTACCCAGAAAAGATATCTTCCAAACATAAAGGTGAAATAAAGGGGTTTTAAAAATGAAAAGTGCTGAAAAACTACTCATTACCATAAAAATCACTAGACACTGTTACCATTTTACAAAATGGGTGGAATTAAATATATAACAAAAACAACAGAAAAGATGAGTGACAGGAATTGCAACCATAGGTTTCAAATATTCATAAGTTATCTGCAAGGCAGTATATTAACTCTATTTTAGGAGATCTGAGAATTTCACACCACCTGGATTTATTTATGAAGTTTTTCCCACTGTTAACTTAGTCCAACTTTAGCATCACTGTGTTGTTTTTGCTTCTAGCAACTCTTTTTAGTGCTAATTTTTAAAAATTTAAATATTACATTTTATATATATATATATATATAGTATGCAGCACAGTGTTTTCAATCATATATACATTGTAGAGTGGTAGAATCAAGCTAATTTGTACAGTTACTGTTTTTCTGGGGAACACACTTGATTTGAAAAGTATAATAGTGGTTACCAGAATCTCAGGTGAGGTGAAGACCAGTTGAGGAAATGATCAAATAATACAAAATTTCAATTAGTTTGGAAGAATAAATTCAGAGTTACATTTGTGCATCATGGTGACATAGTTAATAAAAATATATTGAATTCCTGAATAATGCTAATAAAGTAAATTTTAAATGTGCTCATTTATGAATTACTGATATAAATTTTCTTGTTTCAACTAACATACTGTTGTCTGATGCTATGAATATTGTTGAAAAAAGTCTTACAACCAAGACACCTATGTGGGCATCAGTGACTGACAAATGATAGATTCTCAGTAAGTATTTGGTGAATTACAAAATAAATAAAATTATTATTTTACTTAAAAAGTAATTTATTTTCCATTTCCATACAGTGAACTTGTCCCTATGACTTCACATAAAAGTAGTTCTTTATTACCAAATCCTTCCATCATTGTATTTTGTGTGTTCTACTTGGCTCCATTGCAATTCTTAAATACCTGTACATAGATTTCATATAGATGAGTTCACTTCAAAACAAGGAACCAGTGTTGTGTGGTGTTATATTTATTTTTCCTACTGCCAGTACCTAAGTTAAATACATTGAAAATGAATAGAATAATATCTGAAGTTAACTCCAGATACTACATTCTGCAGCAACATTGTTTCTATATGTTTTGTTTATACTTTTTCTCTACTGCTTACCACAGATAATGGAAAGAATGCAATAATCAGCTTTGATGACTATAAACTATAAAATGAAGTTTGCCAGTTATAGGACAATGTGGGCTCTAATTGCAAGTTTAAATGCTCTTTGTAGGATATTTGAGAATATAGTTACTCCTTTTCTTTTCATGGTTTACCTGAAATAACCCTAGACTCCTAAGCCCATCTGTTTTTAAGAGGCAGAATACAAAGTTGGTCAGTCACCTTGCATTACCCTGACAAAGTTTTTCTATCGTAAACAAGTTATTAACAAGCCCATTAGTCATGTTATTGTTATAAATGCTAGATGGTCATGCACATAAGGCATTTGAGTTCTATTGCCTATAATCAAAATGTGTATAACTTCAACCACTCAGAAAGCAAAGAGCCCACACTTGCACTCTTAAAGGTTATAAATGCATACTTTTTAGTGGGTAAATGATATCTGAACATCATGTTCTTTTCTAGAGAACTTAACAAAACAGAAGAGTTATTGTAAATAAGAGTTGACTCAAAATGGCAAGTGAATGCCTCAAAAGACTGAAGGAAATAATTTCTTTGCTTCCATGTTAAAATGACGAAGAACAAGGAATACCAACAATTAAGACTTCTTAGTAGCATGGAAACTCTGAGTCAAGTGTGATTTTTCCACTAGTTTGGCCAAGTACATCATGAGTGGTAAACCACATTTCTTGTCTCTTTTATATGGAAAACCATTACAACTCATAAGAAAGAAATGATTGTCTGATTTCCAGGCAGGATAGAGGTGGTCTGTATCCAATATAGCAGTAGTGAATCACATCTAGACCTATAGTTGGTACGATTTTTCACAAAGTCTGTGCTATCAGAAATTGTTTAAAGGTTGCTGAGCTCAGCGATTCTACTATAAGAAGGATCATAGTACAGCACATTTTATAGTGCACTCCTGTCTTAGACTATTTATGCTGTTGTAATAGAACACTACAGATAACGATTTGTATACAACAAAAATTGACTTTCTCATAGTTTTGGAGTCTTGGAAGTCTAAGATCAAAGCACTGGAATATGGTAAGAGCCGCCCTTCTGTGTCCTTACATGGCAGAAGGTAGTAGAACAAGGGCTATATGAACTCTTATGTCCATACCTGGAGAAAGAACAGAAGAAAGTGAATCCACTCTGGCAAGCCCTGTGTAAAGCAGTACTAATCCATTCATGTTGTTGAAATGTCAAGACCTTTATACTTTTCAAAGGGACACACCTCTCAAAAGTATTACAAGGGGCTGGGGATTTAGCTCAGTGGCATAAGCACCTGCCTGGCAAGTACAAGGTTGCGAGTTTGATCCTTGGTACCAAAAAAAAAAAAAATTTACATTGTGTATTGTTCCCAACACTTGAGTTTTTTATGACACATTTAGATCATAGCAGTTCATGAGTAGAGACAACCAATGACCAACGCTTTATATTAATATCTAACTCCACAGAAAAATGATAAGATTAACTTCCCAAGATAGCCACATAAGCCTTTTTAATCAGACAAGTAAAATATACAAAGATGTTAGAATGCTTTCATTCTAATCTCCTTTTTATATGAAGAAGGAAAACAACGAAAATGACATATATAACCTTTCAATTGCTGTTGTAGAAATCTACCACAAAAATAGTAGTTTAACACAATGCAACTGGATTATTTCATTGTTTTGGGTTACAAGTTCAACACATGTCTCACTGGGTTAAAGTTAAGCATCATCTGGACTGTTCTTTGTAGGATACTCTAAAAAATAACATCATTCACTGCTTTTTCTTGCTCCTAAAAGCCAAGACTCTCTGGCCATCTTGTCTATTTTCAGAATTAACAACATCACATCTCAGATCATTATGCTGCCAGTATTCCTCTGACTTCAGACAAGAAATTTCTCTTAAGAATATTATTTAGTTTATAGGAATATCTCACCATTTCAAGGTCCTCACCTTAATCACAAATGCAAAATCCCTTTCTCCACATAGAATAACATAATCACAGATCCAGGGATTAGTACATGAGCATATTTAAGGGCTCATTATTTTGCCTACCTCAATGTTTTAAAACCAACAACTAGTAAAGGTCAAGAAGGGTAATTAGAAGTCTTGCAAAACTCAGACACATGGTTCTACCACACTACAAATTATTTGAATTATTAAAGGGGAGGCCATGTTTAAAAATATTACTAGCAAAATAATCTATTACTAGCTTCCATGTTACCAGATCAAAATTTTACTAGTAAAAAAGTTCTTTATTATTATCAAAGAATTACAGGACTTATTACAGTTATTTAAACTGACCTACAATAGAGATTGATAGAGACTAAAATGTGTAATCATATATAGAAAATCTTTGCAAAAGAAAAATGCACAAAGAGAAGCCCAGAAGACAGGAGCTAATAATAATTCACAGAAGAAGTATTTGATTAATCTTACATAATGGCTCATCATAATAACACATCTTTCATCACTGATAAATCATAAAAGTCTTGCAGAAAGATATTTTTGTATTTATATTTGCTTGATTTAGATTAGAGACAGGGAAATTTCAAGGCAATTTCCTTGCATTGAGTAATATTTTCCTTGCTATGGATTAATATTCACAATTATAATGGAAGAAACGAAAGCAGAAAGCAGAGAAAAAGAATTAAATGAAAGAAGCCTAATGTAGTCATTTGCTCATAGATCACATGTAAAAATTTTGGAGAAGACATTTTTCTCCAGGTCCTCAAATGATTATCAAGTTACTCTTATCTAGATAATAAGGGTAGGGTGATCCTAGTTAGATGACTGAGTTTCAAGTTTTTCAGTCTTTTATGTTTCTTTTGATGGAATTAATATTCTTTTCAAATTAATATTCAAAAAATTACTTGTATCTGAAGACAAATTTATCACTTACCAACCTTATATTGATCAAATAATGACTTACAGCTCTTAATTTAAATTTACTCTAAAATGGAATTATATATAATTAGATTAATTAAAATGCATGTTAATTTCTCCATATCTGCACAGTTCTGGGCTCCATTAAAATTCTTTTCAGGGATTGAACTCATGACCTCACACTTGCCACACAGGTGCTTATACCACTGAACTAAATCCCAGGCCATCAAAATCCTTAAGCAACAGAAATCTATATGATAACAAATGGCATCTCATTAATATTTATATTTCCATTTTATCTTCATTGTGAGTGAATTCACAATGCATGGTATTAGCTATTATTTATTCTGACTCTGTGTGCATGTTTTTTTCTTTCCATTAATGTCTTGTATCCTCTTTGTCATCTGCTACAACCAAACAAAAAAATTAAAGAGATTTCCTTTTGAATTTCAAGGAGCAGATAGTCTAATAGGCAAGACAGAAAAAAAGTCAGAAAAATGATACAAGACTAGAAAACAATAGCCTTTGATAGGAGACAGGGAGAGTTTAATATTAAGAGTTATTAATGAAAGGATTCAAAATCTTGTTTAAATATGTCTTTCACATATTTGCAGGTTTTTGCGGGTTTTCATATGTGTTTTTCCATACAAAGAGACATTTCTGAAAGAAAAAAATGACCGAATTTTTTTATTTTGCTACTTTATTAGCCTATAGCTGGCTCTACTTTGTGTTTCTGGTAGAAGCTACTATTTAATGCCATAACAAGATGATTATGTAGGTAACATAGTGTGAATATTTTTATTTTCTATTAAATAAAAATAGGTAAAAATAATTTAATTGGTTTATTCAGATCAAATCACATCATGTTTATATTTTAGCCTTTGCTCTACACAATTTAGTATCATGGAATTACTCATAGATCTCTTTTTGCTTGACATTTCATGATTATCATTTCACAGTCATGATGATTAGATTCTTTCAATTGACTA
>RJWT010055908.1:0-10111 GCA_004365215.1 Cuniculus paca
GTAGAAGTCATGATATCCAAACCCTGGTTTTCGGACAGTGTTCCTCCATCACTTGGTAACTTAAGCCTCAATGTTTCAGTTCCTGCCATCTATTGTACTCTCTTACCTGATCATTGTAGTAAAATTTTTATTACTTCCTGTGGCTTACCCTAAAGTTCAGTCTAAATGAGCTGTCCTTTATCTATAAAGATTTACCTGTGCACTGTGTCATGTTGTTCAGAATGCCATATTCATCGCTGATGTCTTTTGGCATTTTCCCCATCTGTATTGTTTCTAAGTATTAATTCCTAAAACAGATACTGCTGGAAATCCATTAATTGCCAGGCACTGTGCTAGGAGCAGAGACATGGCAATGAAAGAGTGTTGTGTTCTGTGTCTTTAACATACACTAGGGTAGACATTTATTCAATATCTGATAGCCAAAAAAAGTGTGTAGTTGTAAAATAGAGTGAATTGCTGAGGAAACCCAAAAAAGGAAACACACCTAATTCAGAGGCTAAAAGAAATCCCTCTAAGCCTTCCAACCTTTTGGTACACCTCTATGTTAGTGATTTTTAATTTCTGCATAGTATTTCAATCAAATTGTACTTGGTAGCTTGTCCTCTCTTTTGCCTTTTGGGCTGTATGAGATCACTGATAGTATCTTCTTCATCTTCAGGTCCTCAACTTTTCTGAAACTTCATATTGTGATTAATTGAACCAGAAAGGTGAAAGTTCAAATAGGAGAGTTGATTTCTCTAAAATCTCAACAAAATTAATTGGGAAACTGTAGCTATTTTTCCTAACACATGGCCTAAGGTTAGTATATCACAATGCCTTACAAGATATCCCTTTCCAAAGATATGGAATGCTTTGTCACCCAAATCCTTAGTATTCATCTCATCTCCACCACCACTACCATCACTAATTAAAAAGGAAAGGTAAAATACTTCCCAGCCCAAAACAAAAATTAAAGTTTTCCTTAAGAATACAGGATGAAGGCCAGGGATTTAGCTCGGCAGCTCAAGCACTTGCCTGGTAAGTGTGAGATCATGACTTCAATCCTTGGTTTAAAAAAAAAAAAAGAATTCTAAGTGATGCTCTTATGACATTAAAATTAAAGCATATAAAATTACGATGTATAGGAGAGAACTGAGTATATGAAATTTTACTGTGTGCATATTAAGAAGGATGTTCTTTTAAGCAAACGAATCGCAGCTCTAAGGTCATTCAGGAAAGAAGGATATGTTATTGTCAGTTTTAGTTCTCTTTAGACAAAATAGCATGTAAAACCCTCTAGTACAGTAGCAAAACTGTCTGGTGGATTTAGTCCTAGATCCTCCATACCATGGGGAACATTTGACCTCTCTGCCATCAGTTACTGCCTTTCCACTTTTCTTACCCAACTCAATTATCTACATTGCTACCAAAATGATCTTCCAATAACAAGTATTACATCATTGACCTCAAAAGATGATTCTATACTTCTACTGACTTCTACTTACCTTCCTACTCAAGCCAATATACTCCTTTGGAAAACCTTTCAGACTCTTCCCATCATCCAAGGTACTATACCAATCCTCTGTGTTTCCATAGCCTTCTACACTTTTTAGACTGAATAAAATCAGCAGTTTTAATATCTTCTCTAGCAACCTATGAGCATCATAAGGACAAGATCATATTTTATTCAACTTTGCACCCCAGAAACCTAGGATAAACTTAAATGATTTAGTTATTGGTATTTGGATGGATCAGTAGTTTTAAAAAATGCAATGATAAAAACATATTTATTAGAATTTGAAAAAATGTTCAAAATAATAAATACAATCAGCTAGCATAAAGCTAACTAGGTGTACTGACTTCCTCCAAATTCTTTAGTCACAAACATTAAAGATGAAGTGATATTACAAACTTGTGATCTTATATTTGTACAAAAAATGTGTGTTTTTATATATAGCAAGACGTATGAAAGGGTCCTGATAAGAATATTCCTGGTAGCTGTCTCAGAGTGATAAAATTTGAAAAACTTCATTTGAAATATAAATTTAGTATAAAACTAATGTATCATGATAAACATGGTTACTCTTTATGGTTAGAAAAATAAAGCAATTGTGATAATATACTATCACTTCCCAATTTGAAGAAAATATTAGTTCCCATCCTAAAGATATGTCAGAAGGCAGAAGTTGAAGCTCAGGGTAGAGAACCTGTTTCACATATGTGAGACTTTGGGTTCAATCTCAGTGTCAAAAAAAATAAAGATATCTTAGAGCTGTCCCTATTTTCCCTCTACATTTCTATTTTATATATATATATATATATATATATATATATATATATATACAGTTTAATCCTATTTGTAGCTCTCAAAGACTTTATACTATGAAGATGCGCTTCACTTAGCTGCAGCTAGTTTTAGCATTCCGTATTTAATAGGTTATTAATGTATGACTCATTAATGAGTGCTTACTCAAGGTGTCAGCTTAATGTCTCGGGACAATCAAGAATTCTAGAATTAAAGAGCATGATTTAATGCCTGCCTTAAAATTATAATCTGTCTGACATTCGATACACCACTGACCTATACTAATGCTTTACTAAAAGTGGAAATAATTTCTTTCAGGTTTATTTTAGTAATAATATGTGAAAATTCGGTAAACTATCTAACTTAAAGGACTTTCATATAAGGATGATAATTAAGACAAATTGCTATTGATAAGAGGATCAAAAGTAGACCACTGAAAGAATATGACTCACAACAAATACATGCATGTACTGAAATTATATATAGCAAATATGATATTACAACTCAATAGATAAAAGATTAACTGTTATAACCCTTCATTCATTATTTGGGCCATAGACAACAATCCTAACTTAACTTAAATTTCAAAACTGTATTATGAATTATTGAAATGCCACATGAAAAAAAAGAACCTGAATCTTAACTCTTCCTATTAAAAATAGAAGAAAGTACCATGCAACGTTGGAGTAAAGAAACATTTATTCCACAATACATCAAAGCCACAAGTCTTGAAGGAAACAATTAAAAATTTCTCTTCAACAAAGCAGCATAAACAGAATAATGGGAGTAACAGGCTTGGAAATTGTATTAGCAAAGTCATTGATTATAGACAATTAGTATCCAGTATGTGTAAACATATTACATATTACTATAGAAAACCATAACTAACCCAATTTAAAATAAGCAAAATGATGAACTGGCAATTCACATGGCTAGAAAAGTATGTGGTCAACAAATATGTGTAAAGATGTTCAGAATTGTTAATAATCAAGAAAAGTCAAAGTAATGCAATAATTAAATATAATTTAATAACCATCAGATCAGTAAAAAAATAAACATTTGGCACTGTCTAGTACTGGCAAGGACCTGCAGCAATGGGCTATCTGTTGGTAGACATGTTAATTGTTGCAACCACTTGGGAGAATAATTTTGCAATATGTAGTACAGTTGACAATGCAGTTACTATCAACCTAACAGTGCCACTTTGCTATATTTCTTTCAGAAAAGTCTTGGTATATTTACATGGAACACAAGCACTGTTGAAAAAATCAAACGTGAACTTTAGCATCAGTAATAAAAAAAAATCAACCTAAGTAGTTGTCAAAAAAAAAGAAATGCCAATTAAAATGTGATATGGTCATGTGGTAAAATGATAGTGTAAGTGACAATAAATAATCTGAATCTATTTGTATCTATATGCATAATCTCAAAACAATGCTGGGAGGGAAATAAGCCAGCTTTACATTAATAAGCATGGTGTTAAAAGATTCAGAAAATTTAAGAATACGCAAAACAATACACATATACAAAAAGGAGGAAAATAGGACGACAGCAGGACACACAGGTGGCTTCAATCTCTATCAGTGTATTTTTTTTAATTCCTATTTCACCAAAAATAAAAGAGTACAAAGAAAAAGTAGCCCAGTGTTGCAATTTGACAAAGCTGAACGGTCTATGAATATTTGTAATAGGTTTCTCTGTCCTCTTCTATATCATTGATGTGTTCTCCAATTAATTCAGTTATATTAGTTTGTATAGAGTTGCTGGCACATTGTCTCAGAAAGTGATTGTTTCCTTCCTTCTTCGTTGTTGGCTGCCAGGTGCTCTACAGAGTGCCCAGGCATTACCCTCTGATTCTTAGCCCAAGGGTGGACTGGAACACTTGGACTCTTCCTGAGCCAAAGGCATCCTAGGTGGTCTCTCCATTTTGTCTTCAGGGTTAGGCAATCTGGGTGGTAGATTCTGACCTACACCCATTCTGAGCACAGAACTTTTGCTACTGAGGCAGTTTCTAGCCTGTAGAAAAGTCCAAGAAGGAAAGATACAAGGCTTCATTCCTCCCTGAAGTAGGACTATGGATGTCAGAACTGAGCAGAACATCTTTCTGAAATTCTCATTTCAATAAATGAAGAGATGGATGGTCAGAAAGGAAAAGGCTTGTCCACTGTCAGTTGGTCAGTGGTAGTACATATGAGATAACTTGTGTCTTCTGACTTCTAGAATTTTAAAATTGTTCTTGTATGTATACTCTTCTTAATTCAAAAGCAGTTTTTTTTTTATTGCTTCTATTCTGCTCTGATGTTTTCTAATTCATGACAGCTGAGGCCTTTCAAATCTGTAAAGCATTGTCTTGTTAGGGAGGTAAACACCTTGGTTCAAGTCCCAACTCAGGACCAAAGCAATGTGACTATGAGTAGGCAGCTTATTCACTCAACTTGTTAGTTTCCTCATTTGAAAGGGGAATATTAATACTAGCTGGAGACTTGTTTTGATTGAAATTATACACACAAAGTAAAGCATAGTGCCTGGTATATGATAAACAGACAGGAAATTGAAAGCGTGACTGTATTTACTCCAATAGGCATAATTTTAATGAAGTATAACAGTTTCATTATAGAGATTATTTTGAGAGACAGACCTTAAAAATGAATGCTATAATATGGATACAGTAGGAGATTAATAAGGGTTACTCAGGAGACCCAGAAAGAATTTTCCTAAAGAAAAAAGATGTGACATTTTCAGTGTAGTGAAACTGTTTCTCTTTCCATCTATAGTATTTTCATAGTTTTCATTTGCCCCAAGAATTAAAGTGACTTAGCTACAGATTTCAGATAGGTTTTATTTGACTTATCATGGTATTAACTATAAACAATTTTTAAATACACATTTTGAAATCCTGATTTTAGTATTTAAGCAAAAGTTATAGGATACTTAGCCACCTCAAGTGTTTTGAATGTTTGTATGATAGCGATTTCTTAACCTGTAATTAAATTACAATGTATATTTACTATCAGCATGACATTTCTGAGGAGCAACATTGAGGAAATCCTGTCAATGAGAAATATCAATGTTGTTGTGTCTAATTGTCAAAAATGCAAACCTAAGACAGATACGTCATTTCATCCATTTGTGAAGGAATTCTGGCAAAATGTATGAAAAGGTTTTTTAAGCTTTCAAAGAATCCCTTCACAGTAGCCAAACAATTCATCATTTTTAAATTTATTACCTAGCAACAGTGTGAAACTGTTGACTTTTTTGAATACTTGGTACGTTGAAAGTTTAAAACAAAACTTACAGTGGTGTTCAAAATCCTGTGAAAGATATTAGAAGTGAGCAAAATGATCACCTCTTAGATATAAAGGGCTAAAGTTGTAGTTTCAAACAAAGTGAAACGGAAGTGTCTGCTTAGAAGCAAGCACCAGTCACTGCAGGAAGAGCAAGTTCTGAGCAGAAAGCAACTTTGAATGGAAGAACCAGGACTGTGAGGGGGAGGTGCTATGGGCAGGAAGCAATCATAGGCTACTTTGGTGGTCAACTTTGAGATGCTGCTGGTAGCAGAAACAAAGAAGGAGTGATTGTCATCCGGAAACTTTGGATGAGGAGAGTTTAGGTCATTTCAGGTGTGGAAGAGGTGGGAAGGGAAGGGCTTTGATAACACTGTAGAACTTTCCAGATGTTTTAGAAACAGAGGGAAAAAATTGACGTGAACATCCTACTTTTGCATCAACCATGACATAGACTCTAATCTTCAGCAAGGTCTTCAGAGGCTACCAGTTGTCCTGAGAAAATTCTGTTGTACCTAGGGCCTTGATGAAAGCCTTTGTAGCCATTAACCTTAGCTTTACCTTAGAGAAGATGTATGTTATTACAGGAATTTTTCAGTAGAAAACTATAATCTTTCTAGTAGTGGTTGCAACTGTCACTCTTCCTCCCTTTTTTACTGGGAGAGTGATATGGACTTCTTTTTTCCTATCTAAAAAGTTAGGATAACAACAACCCCTGTCCCCTCCAGGTGCTTCCAGGCTTCAGTGAGGTAATGAGACATGAGCTATATGCACACAGTTGAAAGAAGGATCGCTGAGGTTTCCCTACCATTGCGATGTTCTCTGTGTGCAGAGTAAGGAGGACAGTGGATGGAAGTTACTAAGAGACACATTGTACCCCAGAATGAAGACAAAAACCAGGGTCTAGAAGTTTTAGAAGTTGGGGTGGGTCACCTAGAAGGAACACAAACTCTCTGACACTGATGGATTTCCAGCCAAATATATGTATTAGAAGCAGACTTTCCATCAAACTATGGCACACATGAGATATGGTAGCCCCATACTCATGATGATATTTCACCTAGCTAAAAAGTCATGCACCCAGTACACAAACATGCTTGCTTATCTGTAAGTTGGCAAAATTGAGGAGAGGGGGAGGGAAAGGAGGGGAAGGAGGATTGGAGGGAGGGAGAGAAACTGTAGGGAGGAGAAATAAAGCATTCATGAAAATTAGTCCCCTGCTTTAAATATTCTCAGCCACAAATCATTTGTGACACATGCCGTAAGTACAAAACAACATAGAAATGTATTTTTCTCACTGGCATGCTTTTCCACAGAGGTGCCCACAGACAGTGACTACATGCCAGGAGTGACCTGAGATGCAGCTTGAAGCAAATTTCTTATTTTGTTCTGCAGCTTGGCCATAGTCTTTTACTAAAAGCATGCCTCCAATTTTGGAACAAAATGAATGCATGATATAATGCATGTCATATTTATCTTGTGTTTTCACATATCCCCTGGAGATACCATTCTCTGTACCAACCTGCTCTGGTTCTAGAAGAATCACAAGCAAAATTATATGCTTATTATTCCAAATGTGAGTAAAATAGCTAATAAACTAAAAAATGTAAAACACATCATCTTATCAATAAATTGGCATTCCAGAGATTTACAACACAACTATAGTTTATAAATATAGTATCTCAAGATTTTTATGTGTCCACCTACTTAGTCTTTGTCAGCAGAACATGAACAGAACCCCCAGAGACTTCTGTCTACCCCCAGTATTAGTAGCTACTCCCATGCTGCTAAACAAACTCTTTGGGAGTAATATGTCTAACATTCTCAGCAAACTTATGTTCCCCGCTAGAATCTTTCATTGCTCATAAACTCCAACTCATTGTTGCATTGAAAATTGGGAGAGCTTCTCTGTCCATTACTCCTGCACCTGTTACCTCGTTGGCCTTGTCCGAGCAAACTCGGCCCTAATAGCAGCTGAAATAACAGATGATCAGGAAAACTTGAGATTTTTCTTTACATGGTCTTTTGTTTATAAACTCTACCCCCTCAACTCTGGAATCTGACAAGAATTCTTTTCATGATCATTTTGTACCTTTTCCCATGGTACTTTTTTATTATTAAAAAGTGTATAATTCATGAAAAAGGAGATGGAAATGAAGAATATCTCCTATTGAAATGATAGAAAAGGAGTGGGGATTTTGCAGTGTGAAACTGATATCAATGTGTATTATTTGCCTTAGAGGATAGTTGAAGGTAACCAAGTTCACTTGGTGGTTCTTTCATAAAGAAGTTAGGGTTAGGGTTAGGGTTACAGTTAGAAGTTGGGACAAGTACCAGGAGCTCTTGAGATCAGAAGAGGGACACAATGTTGGCATGTTGAAAATTTCGCAAGTACCAGCCCATGGAACTGCAATTTCAAGTCAAGACTTTTTTTTAACAAGGGATAAAATTATTAAAACAGGCAGAATATAGATTGCTATCCAATAATGTATGATTCTTTTTTTTATATATTTTAAACTTTATTGTTTAGTTTGCATCCCAAAGACTTCTTTTACTGAGATTTTTGAAAATTTCCTTTTTTTTTTAATTTTAAAGAGGATAAAACCAAGAAAAATAAAACCAATCAGAACAAGCCAGAGTAAGTGATACAGGACTTAACATTACAAAATCAACAATAGTTACCATAATGCCTTGCAGCTATTTTGAAGACAATAATGTATGATTCTAAGCAAGTTGCTGAACCTCTATATGCCTCACGTTCATCGACTGTAAAATAAAAATGAAAATACTGGCACTCATGTAGGGATATTTGATGATTAAATGAGAAAAAATTACAGAAAGTACTCAATCTAGGGCTATTAGTCAATTACAGGATGCTATTTTTATTTCAGTCAGGAATAAGAGACATGGGAAGTAGCTTGTGGAGGAACAAGTGAATCACTGTACTGTACATACATCATAAGATCTTGCTCTTGCATCATGAGCTTTCTGCATACGTCTTACAATTAGCAAAAATAACCAAGTAACACCTAGAGAATCTGATGTGGACTTTCACATCTCTGCTTATACTTATTCTACTTGTTGTTTCTCAGTGACTTTCACACACTTACTTTCATTATGGATCTCATGCTGTCTGGTACTTTCCCACCAGAGTTGTAAAAGTTAAAAGTAAAAAGCATCTAGTCTTATACATGGTTTTCAGTCAGTTGATGCCAGTTGTTAGTGGTTTACACTTTCGTGTAGTCCATTATACTTAGCATATTACATTAACCACAGTGGACCATAAAAATTGCTGTATGACTCTGCCTTTGATTTCAAAAAATAAGCAAGACTGATAGAATGTATTCAGAGGAATCAAGATCTCTTCTATTCTGTCTACCCCCAGCATTGTGCTTTATGACTAATATTCTTCTTTATATTTTGCAGGGACGTAAAACTTGGCAGTGTGTACGAGTATCGAGTCATCACCATTTCGGGAACTGAAGAAAGTGAACCATCGCCTGCTACTATATACATCCATGGAAGTGGATACTGTGGTGATGGCATTATCCAGAGGTAAGTAGAGCAAACTAAGGGGAAGGGGGGAGACAATGCTAATGAGGCCAAGAGATGGTTGCAGTGCTTAAATAGAAGAGCTTATGAAGTATTTGGTATGAGACCTGAAGTATCAGTGATCCCCAGCAACCTATCAATTGGTCTTCAAGCAATTCGCTGGCCTTGGAAGAAAATCAGTGCCCCTTCTTTTGAACACATACATTTTTCCAGTATGTAATACAATAATTGATTTGGGCAGAACTTCCATTGTGTACTTATTATTTGCCCTTGTTCTTATATTTTTTATATGCACAGTGAATAGTCTATTAGTTTTGTTTTGTTTTGTTTTTTTCTGTTACAGCCCTCATTTACTTGGAGAACATGGGTAATTTAGCTGAACGCCATTTACATTTGTTAAACTACAATTTCAAAAATGGGTTAAAGGCTCATGAAAATAACAGTTTCCTATTCCAATGCCAAGGCCCCGCTTTTGCTAAGCAAGTGCTTTACCATTGTGCTACATCCCCAGGCCTTTTTCAAAGTTTATTTTGAGACTCTCACAAAGTTCCTCAGGTTGGCCTCGAATCTGTGGTCCTGTTACCCCAGCCTCCCAAGTGCCTGAGATTTCAGGAGTGCATCACCACATTGAACAATATTGGAGTATTCCAGAATACTATAATGGTGGAAAAATAACTAGTAAGCAGTGGTCTGGAGTGAATATTGAGTCTAAGGATATGTACACTGAGACAAATGAATCAGTGAGTGTAAAACTTCCAAGCTCTATTTTGACCAGAAAATATAAAGGTATTGCCCACAAAGAGTGTTTTAATGATTATTAGCCCATTCATACCCTTCATTCATCCTTTGGGCAAAATATTATGCAAGAATCCATCAGCACCTTTGTATTGTTTATAAAAATCAACATGGAAACCTTTGAGTTCTTTCAGAATAAAGATAACATTTTTTTTCTGGAAGAATATGAAGAGTTTTTTCCTAGAGGTGGAAAGGA